>CAUYON010205350.1:0-11040 GCA_963573935.1 Arctocebus calabarensis | reverse complement strand
GTGACAGCTTAAGGCTCTGTCTCAAAAATAAAAAAAATATGCATGGCAATGATAAAAAACAAATTCAGGATAGTGGTTCCTTCTAGGAGGAGGAAAGAGTACAATGGCGGTTTCAACTATACACATAATTTATTCTTGAAGGCCTATTTTGAATATACAGCTATTACATTCTTTATATTTTTTTGTATCTGAAATATTTTGAAAATATTTGATATGAGAATTTTACTTGAAAAAATGTAGTTAGGGGCGGTGCCCATTGCTCAGTGGGTAGGGAGTCAGCCGCATACCCAGCCCAGGCCAGCTAAAACAACAATGACAACTGCAACAACCACCACCAAAAAAATAGCTGGGCATTGTGGCAGGCACTTGTAGTCCCAACTACTTAGGTTGGTTCTCATTTAGCCAAGTCCTCTGACATTAATGTTTCAAAGTAAAATCCCAGAGGAGCCATAAGATCTTTAGTCATCTGAAAGATTTTTACTTATACTTACTGTACAGTTCTTATCAGAAAAGTAGACTGATTTTGAGAAGTATTGTCAAAGAAGTTTAAAAGAGAGTTTGCAACCTGAGAGTCTCTGGATAGAACTGGGCCTATAATTTGTTTGGCCTGCCTGGTACTCACATTTTCAAAAGTGATGACTTAGCATCTTTTTTTTGAGATTTTTCTATTTTAAAGATCTGCATTGCCACCTCTTTTTACACCATCAGGAATCTGGCATCCCAAGGCCTTCATTACTACATGGCAGTGGCTCGTGGGAGCTGATAGCAGTTGTTACCTTTCAAGGGGGCATGTCCTGTCCAGTTAGCCATTGTCCTTACCCAGCCAGTTTCCCTCATTTATATCACCTGCCAGGCCCAGGAGGCACTTATTTGCAACCAGGGCACTAAATCCCAGTTCTCACATAACTAGGAAATTCAGTTATCTAAGATACGCTTTCTCCTGGGCATTCAGGTTAACAATATAATTTTACCAGAATATACACTGAAAGCATCATTTGTAACATGTTCTGGCAAGATTGGTTTAAAGAGTAGTAAATGTGAATTTTGGTTTTGCTATGTTCATAAACATGGCCTTCATGGTAAATAACATGGTTAAGCAACCCTCAATCCTGTGATGAGGTACAAAGCCATTTGAGAGCTGGTGTTTCCTCTTTGCCTTTCTGGCAATGCTACCCAACAAATCTTTTGAGAAAGAGCAGTTATTTCTGGGCTAATTAAAGATCTTGATTTTTAAAAATGTACATCTGCCTAGCTGCCTACTGTCAAATTGCATTTTTAAGCAAATTTTCCCTCTTCTATTTTGGTGGTCTGGAAGATGACAACAGCAACACGACAAGAAGTTCTTGGCCTCTACCGCAGCATTTTCAGGCTTGCAAGGAGATGGCAGGCGGCTTCAGGGCAGAGGGAAGACACCGTCAAAGAAAAACAGTATATACTAAATGAAGCTAGAACACTGTTCCAGAAAAACAAAAATGTAAGTAAGTCAGTCCCACATAGAGATTGCAAGGAGGAGAATAGTTGCTGGTGTTCATTTCTTTTCTGTCCTAAATTGAGAAGACTGAGTGGCATAGTCACGGTGGCAGAGTGGGAGCAGAAAGAGACCAGAGGCACAGCTTGGCCAGATTGTTGGACCTTTGGAAAGTCAAGCGTAGACTGTGTTTCTGTGTTCGCTTGTTCCGGATCTCAGTCCAGCCCCTAAGTCCTCAGACACAGCGTCCTCAGAAGACCCCATGAGCAAGGTGACATGAGTCAGCCAATGAGAGTTTTCAGAGGAGGAGCTGTTTCTCACACACTGTGTCTTTTGCTAGCCGCTCCCACAGGAGATACGCAGGAAATGTTATTTTCAATTCATAAAGTATTCAAAGCCTCCAAATATAAACCCATTCAGAGGAAAGAGAATAGTATTAGACACAGAGTTCCCTTCATAACTTAGCTTTGAACTCAAGCCTCTTTGGCTAGCAGAGTGAGGTTGCCCTTTGGGACCATAGAATTGGGTAAAATAGTACTTCCATTAGCTAAACAGAACTGTGCACCCAGACACCAGCAAGCAAAATTTGACCCAGCTCAGCCCAATAAATTGTTAGTTCCTTGGGAAGACCGCCTAGCACTAAGCATGAAAGGCTTTTGCCCTTGAATTTTCTTCAACCTTCTTCTCACAGATCTTATGGATTCAGTGCTGTACCCCTCATGAAACTTCCTAACAATCTGCTCTCACCAGTTTTCCTTCTTGGACCTTTGAGTATCTCTTTTTGGCGTTGTCATCTTCACAAACCCTCCTACCACCTGTAGGTCCTCTAAAGATCAGCCTGCTGCACTTAGTGCTAATTGCAGCATACAACCACCTATGGTTTCAGCTCTCACATCTGAATACCTAGCCTTGGCCTCTGTCTGGCCACCTGGAGGACCTCAACAAGCATGGTCCACAGCAGAGTTATCTTTCCACAAGAGCAGCCCCTCTTCCCAACAGCTCATTGCAACTTTGTCCTCATTCATCATTCAACAAATATTGAAAGACCCACCATGTGCCACACACCAAGCTAGATGTTGAGGGCATATAAATGAGCAAAACCAAGACAGGTGCCTCAAATATGTGTGAGAATTAGATGGAAAAAAATACAAAATTACAATTGAGACAAGGGCTACCAAAGAAACCCTCCTAATCTACAATACCTTACTCTTCTGAAGCTTCCCTGCTTCTTAAGGCCATCTTAAAGGGAATCTTTGTGAAGATTCTCTCTACCCTTCTGACTTTTCCTCTAAAATCCAGCTCCAAAAAAGCATAAAAAGTTACTAGTGGCTGGGTGACCATAGCTCAATGGTTAGGGCGCCAGCCACATGCTCCAGGGCTGGTGGGTTCAAACCCAGCACGAACATGCTAAACAAAAAAAAATAGCCAGATGTTGGAGCAGGCGCCTACAGCACGTGCTGTAGGCAGCTACTCGGGAGGCTGAGGCAAGAGAATCACTTGAGCCCAAGAGTTAGAGGTTGCTGTGAGCTATGACACCATGGCACTCTACCAGTGAGACGCAGTCTCAACAACCACATCAAAAAGTTACTAGTCTATGTACCCCATGAGGTTCATAAACAATTTTCTGAGGAATAGAAATAAAAAACTACAACTGTTATTTCTATTTTTTTTATCCTTTAAAAGGTGATTTGTATATATTTATAATGAATTTATTAGTACGTGTTTATAATTTATAAATTAATACTTTTTTTTAAGATAGAGTCTCATTCTGTCACCTGGGGTAGAGTGCCTTGTCATCGTAGCTCATAGCAACCTCAAACTCTTGGGCTGAAGTGATCCTCTTCCCTTAGCTTCCCGAGGAGCTAGACTACCTGGCTAGTTTTTTTATTTTTAGTAGAGATGGAGACTCATTCTTGCTCAAGTTGGTCTTAGACTCCTGAACTCAAGCAATCCACTTGCCTTGGCTTCCCAGAGTGGTAGGATTACAGGTGTGAGCCACCGTGCTGGCAATTAATACATTTATAAATCAATATAAATACGTATATGGGCACTGAGGGATAAGAATTTTATTTTATTTTTTTTTTGATACAGAGTCTCTTTGTCACCCTTGGTAGAGTTCCATAGAGTCATAGCTCACAGCAACCTCAAACTCCTAGGCTTAAGTGATTCTTTTGCCTCAGTCTCCCAAGTAGCTGGGACTACAGGTGCCCACCACAACACCTGGCTATTTTTAGAGATGAGGTCTCCCTCTGGCTCAGACTGGTCTTGAACCTGTGCGATCAGACAGTCTACTCTGCTCGGCCTCCCAAGTGCTGGGTTTACAGGCATGAGCCACTGCACCCAGCTCAAGAATTTTTTTTTTTTTGAGACTGAATCTCATTTTGTTGCCCCACTCTAGAGTACTGTGGCATTATAGCTCACAGCAACCTCAAACTCCAGAGCTCAAGTGATCCTATTTCCTCAGCCTCTTGAGTAGCTGGGACTACAGGTGCCTACAATAATGCTCAGCTATTTGAATCTCATTCTTGCTCAGGCTGGGCTCAAACTCCTGAGCTCAAGCAATCCACTTGCCTTGGCCTCTCAGATTAGAATTACAGGTGTGAGCCACTGCACCCAACCAGAAGTGTTTTAATGAAAAGAGTTGATGAGGCTCGGCACCTATGGCTCAACAGGCTAAGGCGCCAGCTACGTACACCTGAGCTGGCAGGTTCAAATCCAGCCCGGGCCCGCCAAACAACAATGATGGCTGCAACCAAAAAATGGCCAGGCGTTGTGGCGAGTGCCTGTAGTCCCAGCTACTTGGGAGGCAGAGGCAGAAGACTCGCTTGAGCCCAGGAATTGGAGGTTGCCATGAGCTGTGATGCAATGGCACTCTATCCGGGGTGACAGCTTGAGGCTCTGTCTCAAAAAAAAAAAAAAAGTTGGTGATCAAAAGATTTAGAGATCCTGAGATAGTTGTTCATATTCTTTTTCTTCTTTGTTTCATTTATGTTGGCATGATCTTGTCATTTCTTTGAGCATGTAGACAATGTCTTATACTTAATATTATCACATGGGATCTTCCTACCTTATGACTGTCACTAAATTAATGAGGATTTATGATAACTTTGATTCAGTTGACCTCCAGAAAGTCTTCCTCAGTTTCTCTGCTCCTCCCCTAACCCTGTGTTGGCCACCCTGTTCTGAATTCCTATATCAATCTGTTGCAGTTATTATCCTTGCTGATTATGAAGCACTGTGCCTTTTCTGTACCTATTTGTATCAGAGTTGTTCTGCCCAGGTAATAACTTTAATAGTTGAAAGCAGGATCTAGCCTGGTGTTGGGGATACTGTAGTACATGTCCAATAAATCTCTATAGGTTTACTCAGCTAAGACAACTCCATACTCTTTGGATTTTCAGTTATTGTAATAATCCTTCCTTTGCTTCTTAGATTGACCCAAGGAGTAAGCCAGAAGGGGAGGTGTATGTGCCACTGATGGTGCATGTACTTGAGATTATTTGAGGGTGGGAGAAGAGGTACATGGGTTTTTAATTTTAAGATATGTAATTATTTTAGAATTTATTAGAAAGAAAAGGGAATATCATACAATTTCACAAATACTATAGTTAGGAGAGAGGGTCCATATAAGAAAAATTTTAATGATAGCATAGGTAGCATATATACATGACAAAATCATGCAGGCAGCCCATTAATGGTCGTTTTGGAGTCCTGCTGCCCAAACTTATTCAGATGGACAGCTGGAGCCCTAGAAGCCCGGTAACTATATCTTTGTCAGGGGGGTTTCCTTTCTCCCCAGTCTCTGTGGAGATAAAAGCAGTTTCATGTAACTTCAGTTCCTCTAAGAGCTTAATAATCCAAAGGTATCCCATAAATTATTTTAAATTTCAATGGGCAAATGGAAACATGGAAATCTATTCCCAATGTGAACAGAAGAGCAATAGCTTCTGAGAAGCAGAGGTTAGAAAAATTGAGTCTCTGCCCCAAGGGACTTAACTGTGGTTCTCTCTATTACTGTTCCTAGAACTCTTGTCCTCTGCTGCTAAGAGGTATCCTAGGACAGGAACTCCCTAGACTTTGTTGTGGGTGTCATCAGGGGCTGATGCAATCCTAGCTCTATTTAGAGTCTCATTTGCAAACTTGTAGTAATCCCACGTCTGGATTCGTTTTCCTTCCTTGGAATGAAAGTTTATCCCCTTCTCCAACTTGGCTTTCTGTTTTTCTTTTTTTTTGGTAGAGACAGTCTCACTTTATGGCCCTCAGTAGAGTGCTGTGGTGTCACACAGCTCACAGCAAGTTCCAGCTTCTGGACTTAGGCGATTCTCTTGCCTCAGCCTCCCGAGTAGCTGGGACTAAGGCACCTGCCACAACGCCCGGCTATTTTTTTGTTACAATTTGGCCAGGGTCAGGTTTGAACCTGCCACCCTCAGTATATGGGGCCAGTGACCTGCCTACTGAGGCACAGGTACTGCCCTGGCTTTCTGTTTTTCAAAATGAACTTTCCTTTCCTTTACTTGAAAGTGGATTATCATGGTCTGGCTATCTTGGACTTTCAAAAGCACTTTGTTTTCTTTGCTAAAGAGCAAGGCATCGTATTGTTTCAAATAAGAGGTACATCATTTAGCTCGGGGCCTGTGGCTCAACAGGCTAAGGCGCCAGCCACGTACACCTGAGCTGGCGAGTTAGAATCCAGCCCGGACCCGCCAACCAACAATGGTGGCTGCAACCAAAAAATGGCTGGGTGTGCGGCGGGCGCCTGTAGTCCCAGCTACTTGGGAGGCTGAGGCAGGAGACTCGCTTGAACCTAGGAGTTGGTGGTTGCTGTGAGCTGTGATGGCACAGTACTCTATTGAGGGTGAGGCTCTGTCTCAAAAAAAATAATAAATAATAAAGAGGTAGATCATTTGCTACTATCTTAGGGGTTTTGGATTGCACTTGCAGAAACAATTGGGTTACTTTAAGTTTATTTTTATTTTATTTTGAGACAGAGACTCACTTTCTTGCCATCGGTAGAGTACTGTAGTGTCACAGCTCACAACAACCTCAAACTCTTGGGCTTACGCGATTCTCTTCTCTCAACCTCCCAAGTAGCTGGGACTGAAGGTGCCTGCCACAACGCCCAGCTGTTTTTTTGTTGCAGTTGTCATTGTTGTTTAGGTGGCCTGGGCTGGGTTTGAACCCACCAGCCTCAGTGTATGTGGCCAGCACCCTACCCACTGAGCTATGGACACCACCAGTTTATTTATTTATTTATTTATTTAGAGACAGAGTCTCACTATGTCACCCTGGGTAGAGTGCTGTGGCATCACAGCTTACAGCAACCTCAAACCCTCAGGCTTAAGCAATACTCTTACCTCAGCCTGCCAAGTAGCTGGGACTACAAGTGCCCACCACAACGCCCAGCTGTTTTTTGGTTGTCGTTGTCATTGTTGTTTGGCAGGCCCTGGCTGGATTCAAACCCGCCAGCTCCACTGTATGTGGCTGGTGCCCTAGCCTCTTGGCTACAGGCACCAAGCCACCAGTTTGCTTGTTTGTTTGTTGGTTTGTTTGTTTATTTATTGTGACAGAGTCTCTCTGTGTCACCCTCGGTAGAGTGCTGTAGCATCACAGCTCACAGCAACCTCAAACTCTTGGACTTTAAGCAGTTGTCATTGTTGTTTAGCTGGCCTGGGCTGGATTTGAGTGGCCCCAACTTGGGTGTATGTGGCCAGAACCAGCACCACTGTACTACAGACGCCAAGCCTGACTTTAAGTTTAAGCAGCATGGAGTGTGTGTGTGAAGAAGCACTCTCGTTTAGTTTTGGTGGGAATAAAATTTTATAGTTTTTTTGGTTGGAATATAAATTGTTGCAAACTCTAGGAAGTAATTTAGGAATATCTGTAAGAATCAAAAATGTTCAAACGTACACCTTTTGTCCTAACAGTTTTCCTTCTAGGAATTCATCTTTTAGATATATATGTGAGCCAAAAAAAAGTTCAGAGGGGTCCACAGCAAAATTGTTTATAAGGACAAAAGATTGGAAATAATGTAAATGTCTGCAAATAGGAGATTGGTTAAATTATAATAAAGCCTTATGCTGGAATTTTGTATAGCTGTTGAAACACTATATAAGGCTCAAGTGGCTAAGGTGCCAGCCACATACACCTGAGCTGGTGGATTCAAATCCAGCCCGGACCTGCCAAACAACTGATGGCTGCAACAAAAAATAGCCGGGCGTTGTGGTGGGTGCCTGTAGTCCCAGCTACTTGGGAGGCTGAGGCAAGAGAATCACTTGAGCCCAAGAGTTGGAGGTTGCTGTGAGCTGTGATGCCACAGCACTCTACCCAGGGCAACAGCTTGAGGCTCTGTCTCAAAAAAAAAAAAAAAAAAAAAAGGCACTATACAATGGGGCAGCTCTCTATGTATAAAAACAGAAGAAGCTTCAAATTATGTCAGTAAAAAAGCATTGTTAAAAACAAAGTAAGCTATCATTAGTATAAGGAAAAAAAAATAACACTCTTTTTTTTCTTTGAGACAAGAGTCTCAAGCTGTCGCCCTGGTTAGAGTGCAGTGGTGTCACAGCTCACAGTAACCTCAAAGTCTTGGGCTTAAGCAATTCTCTTGCCTCAGCCTCCCAAGTAGCTGGGATTACAGGCGCCTGCCACAACGCCTAGCTATTTTTTGGTTGTAGTTGTCATTATTGTTTAGTGCATCTGGGCTGGATTCAAACCCGCCCAGGTGCACTAAACACCCGGTGTATGTGGCCTTAGCCACTTGAGCTACAGGCACCAAGCCAAAACTAAGCCTCTTAAAAAACAAACAAACAAAAAACAAACTAAGCCTCTTGGAGGTGTGCTTATATACATAGTACAAACAATATTCCTGGAAGGACACAAGAAACTGCTAATTGTTGTCTCTGGAAAAGGGAACCAGCAAACAGGGGTAAAAGGGAAATGTAGATTTTACATTATATCCTTTGGTATTATTTGAGTTATTTTTACCATGAAAATTTATTACTTATAACAATTTTTAAAATTTTAATCTACAGTAAATTTTAATATAATGTTGCTTTTGATACTTCAAATTATCAATATTTAATAGTAGCTAATGAACTAAAAATATTTGAGAAAGTATACACCTATACTTTATGTCATTAGAAAGAACAACCTCATTTCTTCTTCCCTTTTAATAGCTCACAGACACAGACCTGATTAAACAGTGTATAGATGAATGCACAGCCAGGATTGAAATTGGACTACATTACCAGATTCCTTATCCTCGGCCAGTAAGTGTGAGTCCAGCTACCAGGTGGTGGGTACTTATCCTCATCAACCCAGTTATTTCCAGGAATGTGTACCAAGAGGGCTAGTGCCTGCTGAGAAGCCCAGAGCTAATGTGGGAGGCATGTTGAAAATAAGCTATCCTTGCATGCCGCCAACCTCTCACAACAAACTAAAATGTCAATGAATGCATGATTTCTCCTACTTGTACATCTTTTCCACATATAGAGGAAAAAACAGCTTACATGTATGTAGCTTTCTTGTTTGACTTTCATCTTTTCTTAAGCAATGTTTTTATTTTCCTTGTGCTAAAAGATAGATTTGTTGTTATTAAAAGAATGAAGTTCAAGCATTAAAGAAATGTATCAAGAGTAAGTGAAAATTGTCAAAAATTCTTACCTGATAGAAGTGACCACCGTAACTAGTTGGACTGTATGACATTGCCAGTATTCAACTCATTGACCTGCAAAATCAGCAATATTGTGTTGTATTGGTTCAACCTAGTAGTTTGGTAGTATATCCTTTTAGTCTTTTCGTGTACACACAATTTCTTTTCATATGTAAAATTCTGGGCATACTGTTCTATTGCCTACTTTATGTCTTCTGAACATCTTTGTATACAGCTCTACCTCAATCTTTTTAAATGGTTGTACTGTGTGCTATTATCAGAATGTGCCATTGAATTAGTTGGGGTTCTTCAGAGAAACAGAACTAGTAGGCTAGAGATAGATATATCTAGATATATATAAAAGGAAATTTATTATGAGGAATTGACTTCTATGATTATGGAGGCTGAGAATTCCCATGATTTGCCATTTGCAACTTGGAGACCCAGGAGAAAGCAGGTGTGTATTTCAGGCTAAATCTGAAGGCTTGAGAACCAAGTTGGCCAATGATGGAAATCCCAGAAGTTGAGGAGTCCCAGCTCAAACAGGCAGGCAGGGCCCAATACCTTCTTCTTTTTGCCTTTTTGTTCTATTCAGGCCTTCAATGGACTAGATGATGCCTGTCCACACTGGGAAGGGCAGCACACTTAGAATCCACTGATACAAACACTAATCTCATCCAGAAACACCCTCACAGATATACCCATAAATAATGTTTAATCTGGGCACCCAACAGCCAGTCAGGTTAACACATAAAATTAACCATCTCAGCCATAATTTAATTAGCTTGTTACTATAAGGCATTTAGTTTGGTCCCAATTTCCACTATGCACTGAACATCTTTGTAAACATATACTTTTTTCTCCCACTTCTTTGAATTCTCTTCCCTGCTTGTGGATTCATTGTCATTTTTTTCCTCCATGAAGGAAATATAGCAAAGAAGAGCACAAACTCTAGAACCAGACAGATCTTGGTTTAAATCCTGGCTTTTCCACTTAATATATAATCTTGAGCAAGTACTGTAAGTTTTCTCTGAGATTCCATTTTCTTACCTGTAAATATTGAAATAATAATTCCCTATGAGGTTATTGTAAGGATTAATGTTGAGCAAGTATAGATTTAGCACTGGGCAGGAAGTAGGATATTTAGTAAATGCTCAATGAATATAAGCTGCTGCAACGATTATGATTAATCGTTAATACCGTTATTCTTATTATTCAGATTCATCTGCCTCCAATGGGCCTTACCCCTCTACAAGGCCGGGGACTTCAAAGCCAAGAGAAACTGAGAAAACTTTCTAAACCAATATATCTCAAATCTCATGATGAAGTTTCCTAATCTAGAAGAAAGTTTATTTCTGGGAATGATGAGCCACCGAGGTCTTGAATGTAAACCAGATGGCAAAATACTTCTTGATTAGGGGCAAAAATTCAAATATCCTCTTAAAACTTCCAAAACTGATTCTCACCCCATGTTGTGTGCTCACACATCCCTAGAGTTAGTCAGGGATATGTCCGTTTGCCTTCGTGGATGGCATTAACCCTAGGAGTAATGAATCTTATATCCTCGCTGAAGTTACCTTTGGACACAGGACAGCTGAAGGACGGAAAGCTTTTCATGGGAATGCTGTTTACCACAGGTGCCAACTGATGAAAAACCTCAGACAGTTGCTGGAATTTTTTATGGTTACTGTAGAACTATGTACCATGCTCAGACTTTTTTTTTCAAGTTACAGATTTACTTTAAAATGGAGTGTTTTGTGTATGCTTTTTTTGTCTTTTGATGCTTCCAATTTCCAGATAAATTACCTTTAAAAAGTACATCCTTTGGAAAAAAAAATTAAAAAGTACATCATTAGATTGATCATGGGTTTTTATTGCAATTTTATGTGAGATTCATTTATGTCTTAGTTAAATGCATATGTTT
>CAUYON010205346.1:0-33104 GCA_963573935.1 Arctocebus calabarensis | reverse complement strand
GGTGGATTACTGTAAACTTGCGAGTTTGAGAGCAGCCTGACCAAAAAGCGAGACCCTATCTCTACTAACAATAGAAAAACTGAGGCAGGAAAATCACTTGAGCCCAAGGGTTGGAGATTGATATGAGCTATGACACTATGGCACTCTATCCAGGGTGACAGCTTGAGACTCTGTCTCAAAAAAAAAAAAAGAAAAGAAAAGAAGAAGAGGCTTGGCACCTGTACCTCACTGGCTAGCACACCAGCCACATACACCGGAGCTGGTAGGTTCAAATCCAGCCCTGGCCTACCAAACAACAATGAGAACTATAATCAAAAAATAGCCAGATGTTGTGTCGGGTGCCTATAGTCGCAGCTACTTGGGAGGCTGAGGCAAGAGCATCGCTTAGCCCAAGAGTTGGAGGTTGCTGTGAGCTGTGACGCCATGGGACTCTACCCAAGGTGACAGTTTGAGACTTTATCTCAAAAAAAAAAAAAAGAAGAAGAAGAAAAAAAAGTACAGTTATTTTGAGAGATGCTAAAATTTTGATACCAATTTTTGGTAGGCTAAAAACAGAAGAAAGGTTGCCTTCAAATTAATTAGATAAAAAAAGATTACTTAGCTAGTATACAGAATGATCACATGAATAAGCAATTCACAGAAGAAGAAATATAAATATCCAATAAATAGATGGAGAATGCTCAACCTTCGTGAAAAACAAGGAATTTGCACAGTAAAATGGTTTAAATTTATTTGGCCAAATTTATAAAACTTAAAATTTAAAGGTTTGTAAATCTAATTGGTAGGAAGGGTGTGACGAAATTAGCACAAATGATTTTTGATGTATGGTATAAATTAGTGTAACTGTTAGTGGAGGTACTTTGATAAATGAATCAATAAAGAAGAATGCATACTCTTATTCCAGCTATTCCATTTTTAGAAATTTAACCTAAAGTAAATAAATTAGATATAATTGAGTTATCTTTTCCTCAGTGAGTTGTAAGATGCCTTTATATTTTATAGATACAAGTTCTTTACCAGGTGTATGATTTACAAAAATATTTTCCCTATTTTGTGAGTTGTCTTTGTACATTCTTGGTGGTTCCTTTGAAGCACAGACGTTTTTAATTTTGATGATGTCCAGTTTATTTTTCTTTGTTCCTTTTATAAATGTGTTTTGAGACTGACATCTATGGGAAGTCTTATGTATGATAAACACAAGTATCATTGCATTATTGGTAAAGTGATATACCCACTTTGTTTGCAGTCACGAGAAGAGAGCAGAAAGCAGGCTCTTGCAGCCAAAAGAGAGAAAAGAAAAGAAAAGAGAAAAAAGAAAAAAGAGGAGCAGAAAAGGAAACAGGAAGAAGATGAGGAAAACAAACCTAAAGAGAATTCAGAACTACCAGAGGATGAAGATGAAGAGGAGAATGATGCAGATGGGGAGATATGCACCATGTGTATCAATGATAAAATTCTCCATTTTTTTTTTTTTTTTGTCATTTCTTCACCTTTATTTATGTTGCCTTTTTCTTTTTTTTAATTTATTGTTAGGAATTCATTGAGGGTACAAGAAACCAGGGTACACTGATTGCATTTGTTAGGTAAAGACTCTTTTTTTTTTTCATTTTTGAGACACCCACCACAACGCCCAGCTATTTTTTGGGGGGGGTGGGCGGGGGGGGGTTGCAGCGGCCATTGTTGTTTCGTGAATCTGGGCTGGATTCGAACCTACCAGCTCAGGTGTATGTGGCTGGCGCCTTAGTCACTTGAGCCACAGGCTCTGAGCCAAGACCCTCTTACAATTGTGCCTTGCCCCCAAAAGGTGTGGCACACACCAAGACCCCACCCACTCTCCCCTTCCTTCTCTCTGCTCTTCCTTTCCCCACCCCTCCCTCCTTTCTCTCTCTGTTCTCCCCTTCCCCCACCCCCACCGTGTCATTAATTGTCCTCATATCAAAATTGAGTACATAGGATTCATGCTTCTCCATTCTTGTGATGCTTTACTAAGAATAATGTGTTCTACTTCCATTCAGGTTAATACAAAGGATGTAAAGTCTCCGTCTTTTTTAATGGCTGAATAGTATTCCATAGTAAATTCTCCTTTTTTAATCAACTTGAGTGCTTTTTCCTCTAATTAGCTCCAGTTAAATATTTGATTACTTTAATCTGAAATTGACAGCTGATTTTTACTGTAATATTTCTGAATGTTTTACATTATATATTGATACAAGAAAAGAAAAAGAAGGGCTCTGCGGCCCTTGTGGCTCAAAGGAGTTGGGCACCAGCCCCATATTCCGGAGGTTGTGGGCTCAAACCCAGCCCTGGCCAAAAACTGCAAAAAAAAAAAAAAAAAGTTACTCAATTTCAAAAAAAAACAACAAAAAAAAAGAAGAAGAAGGGCTCAACTGGCTGAGCATGGTGGTTCACATCTATAATCTTACCACTCTGGGAGGCCAAGGTGTGTAGATTGCTTGAGCTCAGGAGTTCTAGACCAGCCTGAGCAAGAGCAAGAACCCATCTCTTAAAAAAAAAAAAAAAAAATAGCCAGGTATTGTGGCAGACACCTGTAGTCCCAGGTACTCCAGAGGCTGAGGCAAGAGAATCACTTGAGCCCAAGAGTTTGAGGTTGCTGTGAGTTGTGACGCCACAGTACTTTACCAAGGGTGACAAAGTGAGATTCTGTCTCAAAAAAAACAAAAAGAAGAAGGGGCTCAGTCCCCGTAGCACAGTGATTAGGGTGCTGGGCATAAATACCTAGGCAGGTGGGTTCAAACCTGGCCTGGGCCTACTAAAGAACGGTGATAACCGCAATAAAAAAATAGCCAGGCATTGTGGCGAGTGCCTGTAGACCCAGCTACTTAGGAAGCTGAGAAAGAGAATAACTTAAGCCCAAGAGTAAGTTGTTGTGAGCTGTGATGCCGTGCCACTCTACGGAAGGATGACATAGTGAGAGACTCTGTCTCAAAAAAAAAAAAAAAAAAAAAAAAGAAGGAAGGAATCAACTACAACTTGGATGCTACCTAACAAATGCAAACAATGTAATCCAATCATACATACCCTTTTATTCATCAGGAAAAAAAAAGAGAACAGAGGGTGAAAGCAAGCACGTAATTTGAAGGTACATTGGCTCACCTAGCACTCTGGGAGGCTGAGGCAGGTGGATTGCTTGAGCTCAGGAGTTTGTGACCAGCCTGAGCAAGAGCAAAACCCAGCTCTACTAAAAATACAAAAAAACTGGGGTGGAGCCTGTGGTTCAGTGGGTAGAGCACCAGCCCCATATACTGAGGGTGGCAGGTTTAAACCTGACCCTGGCCAAACTGCCACAAAAAAAAGAGCCGGGCATTGTGGCAGGTACCTGTAGTCCCAGCTACTCAGGAGGCTGAGGCAAGAGAATCACCTGGGCCCTGGAGTCGGAGGTTGCTGTGACACCATGGCACTCTACCGAGGGCAATAAAGTAGGACTCTGTCTCTAAAAAAAATAAATAAATAAAAATACAAAAAAACTAGTCAGGCATAGAGGTGTATACCTGTAGTCTTAGCTACTTGGAAGGCTGAGGCAAGATGATTGCTAAAGCCTAAGAGTTTGAGTTGCTGTGAGCTATGATGATGCCACAGCATTCTATCCAGGGCAACAGAGAGAGACTCTGTCTCAAAAAAAAAAAAAAAAGGCTTGGCACCTGTAGCTCAAATGGCTAAGGCTCCAGCCACATATACCAGAGCTGGCGGTTTCAAATCCAGCCTGGGCCAGCTAAACAACAATGACAACTGCAACAAAAAATAGCCAGGCGTTGTGGTGGACGCTTATAGTCCCAGTTGCTTGGGAGGCTAAGGCAAGAGGATCGCTTAAGCCCAAGAGTTTGAGGTTGCTATGAACTATGACACCACAGCACTCTACCCAAGGTGACAGCTTGAGACTCTGTCTCAAAAAAAAAAAAGAGAGAAATTGAAGAAGTTCAGTTGTAATTTAAGTCACTATGTAAAACATCACATGCATGTTAAAAGTAATACATATAGAGCTTTGCCAGCTTTACTTTAATTGTTCTCTATCCCTTCTTCCCCTGATTAGAAACTAAGTAGAGGACTCGGCGCCTGTGGCTCAACAGGCTAAGGCGCCAGCCATGTACACCTGAGGTGGTGGGTTCGAATCCAGCCTAGGCCCACCAAACAACAATGATGGCTGCAACTAAAGAATGGCCGGGCGTTGTGGTGGGCGCCTGTAGTCTTTGCTACTTGGGAGGCAGAGGCAGGAGACTCGCTTGAGCCCAGGAATTAGAGGTTGCTGTGAGCTGTGATGCCATAGCACTCTATCCAGGGTGACAGCTTGAGGCTCTGTCTCAAAAAAAAAAAAAGAAACTAGGTAGAGATACAAAATTTATTTCTCAATAAATTTTTAGCTAAGGATCAGGTTCAAATATCTAGAGGATAGAAAATGTCAGTAAAGACTTGGGTTCGTTACTCTCAGGAGTTGTTTAATATGCCATCTGGCAGTGCTTATTGTAGGTAAATAATTTTGCTCTACTTGAATTCTAATTCTAAAATACTATTTGAAAAATTTCCTAAATTCAGGGCAGTGCCTGTGGCTCAGTGAGTAGGGTGCCTACGCCATATACCAAGGGTGGTGAGTTCAAACCCAGCTCTGGCCAAACTGCAACAAAAAAATGGCCAGGCCTTGAGGCGGGCACCTGTAGTCCCAGCTGCTCGGGAGGCTGAGACAAGGGAATCACCTAAGCCCAAGAGCTGGAGGTTGCTGTGAGCTGTGACAACACAGCACTCTACTGAGGGTGACAAAGTAAGACTGTCTCTTAAAAAAAAAAAAAAAAAGAAAGAAAAATTTCCCAAATTCAAACTATATTGTGATTTTGGTTAGTTTATGAGACTGGCTTTTTGAGAATGTTAATGGTATGCATATTCTGTACCAACATAGATATCAAATATAATGTTGTATATTTGTTCTAATAGTAGCAAAGCTTTATTTATTAGTGAATACTGGTAAAACAAAAATATTAGCTAAAGGACTGAATTATTATGAGTTACTAGGTATATTCTGCAGAATTTGTTTTGAGATCTTTGGCTGGCTGGCTGACAGTATTATTTTTATCTTTTTTGATAATTTCAGTGGAGCAAGAAGTTCCCATAGAACCTCCTAGTGCAACCACCACCACCACAATTGGAATTTCTGCAACATCTACAACATTCACAAATGTATTTGGGAAAAAAAGAGCCAACGTGGTGACAACTCCCAGCACCAATCGGAAAAATAAGAAGAACAAAACCAAGGAAACCCCTCCGACAGCACATTTAATTTTACCAGAACAACATATATCGTTAGCACAGCAAAAGGCAGATAAAAATAAAATAAATGGAGAACCTAGAGGTGGTGCAAATAGTGATTCTGATAACGTGGATAGCACAGACTGCAACAGTGAGAGTAGCAGTGGTGGTAAAAGCCAAGAGTTAAATTTCACTATGGATGTGAATTCCTCTACTGATAAAAGATACTCCTCCCTTTTCCTCCATTCTCAAGAAGAAAAGATGAGTGCTGCCATCTCTAAAACTCAAACACGGTGAATTTTTCTGACTTTTTAACGTTACATTCACCTTTCCTTCTTCATGCCTGGCACAGGAATTAAAGTACATTATCCAAGCCCAAGCTGTGCTAAACAATTTAAGTCTACCACATTATCTTCATTCAAAACTGAAATTTACACGTTTTGTTAATCATGTAATAGTTAGGACTGCGATTGTTAGATATTTTTATAGGATTTATAGTCTGAAGTAAGAAATATTAGCATGCCTTAGTTTTACCTGTCATTTTTATTGATTATGTCTAATTTTTGGCCTCTGAATTGATTTTAATACTAAAATTCTTAGGACTGACTCTTTGTTCTATTTCTGTTTTTCTGATTGTTCAATAGTTGATATGCCCAGTTTTAATTTAAATATTTCAGCATAGGCGTCTCTTGAGTTTATATCTTAATATTTATCTCTCATTAGACTTGGTATTTGTCTTTTCTTAGATTTGAAGGTGAAATGAATCCTAATTCCTTGTCAACAAGCTATAAGTCAGTATCATTGCCATTAAGCTCTCCAAACATAAAGTTGAATCTCACAAGCCCTAAAAGGGGCCAAAAAAGAGAAGAAGGATGGAAAGAAGTTGTACGGAGGTAAGCAGAATTAGCTTCATCTTTTTTAACTTTCGTAAATTTTCTTTTTGTGTGTGAGAAATGGTTACCTAGTTAATTAACGAAAAATTTGAATGTGTTAGTACTTTAAACTGTAGTGCCATACCAAATTCAGAATATGCTAAAGCAAAATTAGAAGCATTGTATAAATTCTGCATGTGTATTTTATATGACATCAGTAATGTTGGCTTTTTTTTGGTATTACCTATGCATTGCTTTTTTATAAAGTTTAAATTTGAGGCTTTCTTTTTTTTAAGTTCACAGTAATTCTAGAGCTAATGTAATAATAATCAACATTAGATTCATAATACATATAGCTCATCACTGATCTGAGGCTTTATTTCTTTTTTTTTTTTTGTAGAGACAGAGTCTCACTTTATTGCCCTCAGTAGAGTGCCATGGTGTCACACAGCTCACAGCAACCTCCAACTCCTGGGCTTAGGCGATTCTCTTTCCTCAGCCTCCTGAGTAGCTGGGACCACAGGCGCCTGCCACAATGCCCAGCTATTTTTTTTGTTTTGCAGTTCAGCCACGGCTGGGTTTGAACCCTCCACTTTCGGCATACGGGGGCCGGCGCCCTACTCGCTGAGCCACAGGCGCCGCCCTGAGGCTTTATTTCTTAGTGCTAATTATGACCTGTTGATACTGATTTAAAATGAATATGTTGGCATATGTTATTCTGTGTGGATTTCAACAATAGATATTCATTATTATAATTTAGAAAACCTCAACACAGTACCATAGCAGTTTAGTTGATATGTGATATTTTGGACAGATTTGAATGCTTAGATTATGTGTGATTTATGTAAATGTAATTTTTGTTAGAAATGGGAATGTAATTTTTAACTTCAATGTTATAAAAGAGGTCAGTTTTGGAAAAAGGGCAAAGATGGTGACATCTCTCTGCACCAATTGCAAAAAAACAACAATAAAAAGAAACTCCTTTTGCAGCACTGTGAATTTTAATAATTTCCTCTTCAGAGTTTAAATAATAGTCTATGGTTGTCCATGAACATACTTAATGAGACATCTTTTTTAATAAAGACATCTATTGTTCATAGACATGTAATTTCATAAACTCATGTGTAGTTTTCATTTTATAGGTCAAAGAAATTATCTGTTCCAGCCTCAGTAGTGTCCAGGATAATGGGAAGAGGAGGATGCAACATCACTGCAATACAAGATGTTACTGGTGCCCATATTGATGTGGATAAACAAAAAGATAAGAATGGAGAGAGAATGATCACAATAAGGTAATTGTGAAAAATGCATTTTGGTAGTTCTGAGTAGAAATTGTATTTTATAAGAAGCATACTTTGGTTAGGTATGGTACAGTTGAGAATTTTATTTGATTGTTATATTATCTGGATTTTTTTTTTATGTTTTTGATCTTGTTTTTATTTCTGTTTTCTTCCCAGGGGTGGTACAGAATCAACAAGATATGCAGTTCAACTCATCAATGCGCTTATTCAGGATCCCGCTAAGGAACTGGAAGACTTGATTCCTAAAAATCATATCAGAACACCTACCAGCACCAAATCCATTCATGCTAACTTCTCCTCTGGAGTAGGCACCACAGCAGCTTCCAGTAAAAATGCATTTCCATTAGGGGCTCCAACTCTTGTAACTTCACAGGCGGCAACATTATCTACGTTCCAGCCCACTAACAAACTTAATAAGAATGTTCCAACAAATGTACGTTCTTCTTTCCCAGTTTCTCTACCCTTAGCTTATCCCCACCCTCATTTTGCCCTGCTGGCTGCTCAAACTATGCAACAGATTCGGCATCCTCGGTTACCCATGGCCCAGTTTGGAGGAACCTTCTCACCTTCTCCTAATACGTGGGGACCATTCCCAGTGAGACCTGTGAATCCTGGCAACACAAGTAGCTCTCCAAAGCATAATAATACAGGCCGTCTTCCTAACCAGAATGGGACTGTTATGCCGTCAGAGTCTGCTGGACTAGCTACTGCCAGTTGTCCTATCACTGTCTCTTCTGTAGTTGCCAGTCAGCAAATGTGTGTGACTAATACCCGGACTCCTTCATCAGTCAGAAAGCAGTTGTTTGCCTGTGTGCCTAAGACAAGTCCTCCAGCAACAGTAATTTCTTCTGTGATAAGCACTTGCAGTTCCTTGCCTTCTGTCTCTGCTGCACCTATCACTAGTGGGCAAATTCCTGCCACATTTCTACCTGCAAGTACATCTCAAGCACAGCTTTCTTCACAAAAGATGGAGTCTTTCTCTGTCATACCACCCACCAAAGAGAAAGTGTCCACACAGGACCAGCCTGTGGCAAACCTCTGTATCTCATCTTCAACTACAAATAGTTGCAGTAGCTCTGCCAGCAATACCCCAGGAGCTCCAGAAACTCACTCATCCAGTAGTCCCACTCCTCCCTCTAGTAACACACAGGAGGAAACCCAGCCATCAAATTTGTCTGATTTAAGTCCTATGTCAATGCCTTTTGCATCTAACTCAGAACCTGCTCCATTGACTTTGTCATCACCCAGATTGGTTGCTACTGATCATCAGGATACCAGTAATTTACCTCAGTTAACTGTACCAGCACCTCGAGTTTCTCATCGAATGCAGCCTAGAGGTTCTTTTTACTCAGTGGTACCAAATGCAACTATACACCAGGATCCCCAGTCTATATTTGTTACAAATCCAGTTCCTTTAACAGGACCTCAAGGCCCATCAGCTGCAGTACAGCTTTCTTCAGCCATGAATATTATGAATGGTTCTCAGATGCACATAAACCCAGCAAATAAATCTTTACCACCTACATTTGGCCCAGCCACACTTTTTAATCACTTCAGCAGTCTTTTTGATAGCAGTCAGGTGCCAACAAACCAGGGTTGGGGAGATGGTCCACTGTCCTCACGAGTTGCTGCAGATGCCTCTTTCACTGTTCAGTCAGCATTCCTGGGTAACTCTGTACTTGGACACTTAGAAAATGTGCACCCTGACAACTCTAAGGCACCTGGCTTTAGACCACCTTCCCAGCGAGTTTCTACTAGTCCAGTTGGTAAGTTATTTACTATTTATCACTGAACCTCACTTTGGGACTCTCACAGCCTAATTTCATCTTCTAGGAAAATAATAAAGCATTTGTTTTGTATCTAATACTGCATGATTTTAAAGAAATGAGGCTGGATGTGGTGACTCACACCTGACCCAGCAGTTTGGGAAGTTGAGGCAAGAGGATCACTTAACCAAGATCATGAGTTTGAGACCACCCTGGGCAACATAACTGAGACCTGATCTCTACAAAAAAATAAGAGAAAAATTCAGCCAGGCATGGTGGCGTGAGCCTGGAGTCCTGACTACTACTCAGGAAGCTAAGGCAAGAGATCACCTGAGCCCAGGAGTTCAAAGCATGATTGAGCTATGATCATGCCACTGTACTCCAGCCTGGCTGACAGAGAGAGACCCTATCTTAGAAAAAAAGAAATGAAAGTGTATCAGAAATAGTAAAGACCCTTTATAAGGATGCTGATAGAGTGGACAAAACGAGTAGCTATAGGTAAATTACTCACATGTAATGAATAGCTTCATATTCTCTCTGTGATCTTTCTGTCTTTCATAGTAAGGAGGTTATACCTTTTGGCAGTCCATTTTCTTGGATTGGTGTCAGATGATATTGATTAAAAGGGCACATGGTGTACTTTAAGGATTCCAAATTTACAGATTTTTTTTTTTATTGTAGTGATTGTTAGCAGTTCTCAGATATAAAAAAAAAATTGAAGTTCCAGTGAGGTTTAGGCACCAGACCACAATTAACATTGTTTAATAGTTACATTAGATGCAGCAATTTGATGAGAACTAGTCATTTATTGATTGTTAATGTTAAAAGGCCAACTTAGACATAGCTATTGGTTCCTCCAAATTAGAAATTAGCTGCTATGGCATTATAAGAAAGATATAGATAGATTTCAGGCTAGTTTTGGCTTGGAGATATTTGACAAAATAGAATCGATTTTCCAGACTTTAAGAGCCAATTTTTCATCCAATTTGCACTATTCTGAAAAACAAATTAGAAATGCAGCTGAGGCTCAGCGCCTGTGGCTCAGTGGGCTAAGGTGCCAGCCATGTACACCTGAGCTGGCGGGTTCAAATCCAGCCCGGGCCCACCAAACAACAATGACGGCTGCAACCCCAAAATAGCCGGGCTTTGTGGCAGGCGCCTGTAGTCCCAGCTACTTGGGATGCAGAGGCAGGAGACTCGCTTGAGTCCAGGAATTGGAGGTTGCTGTGAGCTGTGATGCCAGGACACTCTATCCAGGGTGACAGCTTGAGTCTCTGTGTCAAAAAAAAAAAAAAAAAAAAGAAATGCAGCTGACCCAAAATTGGAGTAAGAAGCACTGTTACCACTTAGTATTTTTTATTCCAGTTGGAAAACTGGCCTGTGTTGTTCAAAAGTTATGGATATGGTATGCCTTAGCTTTCATTTCAGATAGGTTTCCATTTACCGGTTTTTACAGGAAAACATAGCTGTTTATTTATCTTTCAAATAAAAATATAAGCCTGCATAAGATTATCTATGACCTAAAATATTCTGTAAAATTTTTTTCTTTCTTTTCTATAAATAGACATCTATTATAACTTTTCATTTTGGGAAGCTAGAACAGATTTTGAGAAGTTCCAGGGTGAAGTGTCTGGGCTGTGATAGAAAGCATTTATCCTTGACCCTGCTTCTAAGCCCCAGAATCAATTAAATTTGGCCCCAATTCTGTGGTTTCTTTTGGTAATGTTCTTCTTTCAGGGATATAGTTTACTCTCCTAGTTTTCAGGTAAGAATAAATACTTAAGAAGATAGGGAACAATCTGGAGATATTGAAACCATTATTCACTGTGGGTAGGAATGTGATATGGTATAGCCACTTTGGAAAATAGTTTCACAGTTCCTCTAAAAGTTCAACATAGAGTTACCATATGATTTAGTAATTCTACACCTAGGTTTATACAAGTGAAGACCTACATCTATACAAAAGCTGGTAAACAAAATTTCATAGCTATATTATTCATAATAGCCAAAATGTGTAAATAACCCATTGTCCATCAAGTGATAAGAAAATAAACAAAATGTGGTATCTAGAGAGCAGAAATTTTTTTTGTATTTGGCAATAAAAAGAAATACTAATTTATGCTATAACAAGGTTGAACTTAGAAAACATTTTGCTAAGCGAAAGAAACCTGTCACAAAAGACTAAATATTGTATGATACCATTTATATCAAATGTCCAGACTCATGGACTTGGCGCCCAGGCTCAGCCACATACACCAGAGCTGGCGGGTTCGAACCCAGCCTGGGCCTGCCAAACAACCATGACAGCTTCAGCCCCCCTGCCCCCACCAAAATAGCTAGGCGTTGTGATGTGCGCCTATAGTTCCAGCTACTTAGGAGGCTGAGGCAAGAGAATCGCTTAAGCCTAAGAGTTTGAGGTTGCAGTGAGCTGTGATGCCATAGCACTCTATTGAGGGCGACATAGTGAAACTCTGTCTCAAAAAAAGAAAGAAAAGAAAAAAAATGTCTAGATTCAGCAAATCTATAGAAACCAAAAAGTAGGTTAGTGGTTACCTATTAAAGGAGGAAAGGGGGAGGGTAAAGGCTAAGTGGTACAGAGTTTCTTTTTAGGATAATGTAAGTGTTCTAAAATTGACAGTGGCAATAAATACACAAATTCCGTGAGTATACTAAAAGTCACTAAATTATATAAATGGGTGAATTATATGGTTTATGAATTAAATGTCAGTAAAGCTATTAAAAATACATTTATGTGGCATCTGTTTATTTACCTAAAATATAGCTATTAAAATATTTACAAAAGGCCTGTGGCTCATCGAGTAGGGCACCGGCCCCATATACCGAAGGTGGTGGGTTCAAACCCGGCCTCGGCCGAACTGCAAAAACAGAAAAATAGCCAGGT
This sequence comes from Arctocebus calabarensis, assembly GCA_963573935.1. Taxonomy (NCBI): domain Eukaryota; kingdom Metazoa; phylum Chordata; class Mammalia; order Primates; family Lorisidae; genus Arctocebus; species Arctocebus calabarensis. The sequence continues at coordinate 21,010 of CAUYON010205346.1, read as the reverse complement.
GTTGTGGCAGGCGCCTGTAGTCCTAGCTACTCAGGAGGCTGAGGCAAGAGAATCGCCTAAGCCCAGGAGTTGAAAGTTGCTGTGAGCTGTGTGACACCACAGCACTCTACTGAAGGAAATAAAGTGAAACTCTGTCTCTACAAAAAAAAAAGAAGAAGAAAATAAATAAATAAATAAATAAAATCTTTACAAAAGACTGACAGATTTCACTGTAAAAATATTGGTAAGAGGCTATTACAGAAATGATTATTTTCCTACTTTATAGAATTGTTAAAGTAACATTCAAAATTCTCACAACCCTTAGGTTTTTCTAACACTACTTTGACCAGCAGTAGAAAATAAAATGTTGCCCAGGACCATAATGATAGTCTACAGTAAGCAGAAAATACATCAAGTTTTCTAAATGTCTAGAATAGGCAAATCTGGAGAGATAGAAAATAGATGAGTGGTTGCTTAGAAGTGGAAATATGGGTTGGGGGAGGACAATGAGTGACAGGTCGTGAGTATAGAGTCTCTTTTAAGGGAGACAAAACATCCAACTCTTTAATAGATGAATTACTTGGTATGCTAATTACATCTCAAAATTTTTCTTTAAAAGTGATGGGGGAGGCTCGGTGCCTGTAGCTCAGCCGGCTAAGGCGCCAGCCACGTACACCTAAGCTGGCGGGTTCGAATCCAGCCTGGGCCAACCAAACAACAATGACGGCTGCAACCAAAAACAAAAATGGCCGGGCGTTGTGGCGGGCACCTGCAGTCCCAGCTACTTGGGAGGCGGAGGCAGGGGACTCGCTTGAGCCCAGGAATTGGAGGTTGCTGTGAGCTGTAATGCCACGACACTACCCAGGACGACAGCTTGAGGCTCTGTCTCAAAAAAAAAAAAAAAAGTGATGGGGGAAATCAAACTGTCTGAAAATGAGATCTGCTTGAGATAAGTTTTGATGATGTTGATGCTTTTATTAGCGACATTTTCCTAAATAAGCACCTATAGTGCTTTTCCAAACCCTTGTCTTATTTTCCTAATTCATTCTCCAGAGAAATCAGTGGAATTTGAGAAAATGGCTAAGTTTAGGTTTATACAAACTAGATAGAAACTTTGATTAAATCTGCAACTGTTGCTTTTTAAATCAGATAGAATACTGAAATTATCCTTAGTTTAATAGTATGCTTTTCCTCCTTATGAAGAAGGAAACTTTGTTAGATCTTGTTATTCATCTTCCATAGGAAGTGACAATAGTTATATAGATGAAAATTTGTAAAGTTGTAATTTGAGGTTTACCACAAAAGAAGTTACTATTATCACTTTGTTACGATATGCTTTCATTTCATGTCTCCTTTACTTAAAAGCTTTTGCAGTTTGTCCAGAACATGGCTCCAGGTGACTGCCATTCTTAAACATTGGGTTCACTTTTCTACATCTACAGTATCACATAAAGATTTGCTGTGATCTACAAAAATGAGCTACATGCTATCTTCCTTTTCAAAGGAAATAAGTAAACCTTGAACTTCTAATTTTAAAGCCTTGAACTTCTAATTTTAAAGCTTTGGCTAATTGGATGTCTTGGACATGTTTTATTTCAGGGTTACCATCCATTGACCCATCAGGCAGCTCCCAATCTTCCTCTTCTGCTCCTCTGACAAGTTTTTCCGGCATACCAGGAACGAGGGTTTTCCTGCAAGGGCCAGCTCCTGTTGGGACTCCTAGTTTCAACAGACAACATTTTTCTCCCCATCCTTGGACAAGCGCCTCAAACTCATGTAGGAATCCTGGAGGAACTTTTCCCAAAGAGTTTTAAATAAGTTATTAAACATTTATTTAAGGGAACACTATGTTTTAACATTAGTAAACTAGATGATAGGCAGATACTCAAGGTTTGTATTGTTGTCATGTCAAAAATTGATCAGTCATTTGCAGGATAGAAAACTTGAGAAGTGTCAAGCTATTCCAAGCCAGAAATGTTTACACTGGGGCTTGTATCAAGAAAAGAGGTAATACAAGTAGTTTTACAAAAGGACCCTTTGAGGGCAGTGTTGTAAAATTAGTTCTCAAATTTGAAAAGAAGTTGAATTTATGTATATGGTCAGTTTTAGTATGATTTCTCATTTATGAAACTGTATTATTGCTGCTTATAAGTAAACATTTTCCTCTGTTCTGACTTATTTATTTCAATATTTAGAATAGTTGAAGTATATGGAATTGAACAGGATTTTTTTTTTTTTTTTTAAATGTTCATCAGGAGGTAGTGCGTAATAGCTTTTTTGACAAGGAAAACTACCCAAATTATCCAAGAGAACCATCAGGAAACAGAGCTTTGAATTAACCTACAATCCTTTGCTAACATTTAATGTTGCCTTTTTAAGGAGGAAAAAAAGGGCTGTAGAAAGGAAAATACTAATAAGTATAGAGGGCTACCAACTGTTTTACATATAATATGCTAGGAACTGTGTGAACATTGCCACATTTAGTTAATTTGAAATGTGACAGTACACATTTTGAGAAGATCATGTAAAGCTAGATAAAAGTAAATGTGGCCTGTTTCCTTTCTAGCCTTGTTCAGTTCAATTGTGAAAAAATGTTTTAGACTGTTTTGTTTAATGCTAAATGTAGACAGAAGTAGTCTAGGATAATGTCTATAGAATTATATATTTTAATTCAAATGATCTTACAAAATGAAATTTTTCTCTACAGAACCTAAATTGTGGAGTAGATCTTTCCAACAAGGTTTCTCATATTGTTAGAGTTTTTATACGTAATAAAACAATAGAGAAATATTTTGCCACCAGGTGACTCTCCTATTCCATCTGTTTCTTCGGGATCATCTTCACCTCTTTCAGCCACTTCTGCCCCACCAACTCTGGGCCAACCAAAAGGAGGCAGTGCCAGTCAGGATCGAAAAATACCTCCCCCAATTGGAACAGAAAGACTGGCCCGGATCCGGCAAGGAGGGTCTGTTGCACAAGCCCCTGTGGGGACCAGTTTTGTCGCTCCTGTTGGACACAGTGGAATCTGGTCATTTGGTGTCAACGCTGTGTCAGGTACAATTACCTTGCCCTCTCTCTAGAGGGATAAGTTGTCCCTCTATAACTTATCTATCTCAGATAAGTTGTGAGGTTGCCATTAAAACTTAGTTTTTAACAAATAAACAAAACTTAGTTCCTATGTTTAACGTTCAGTCAGAGAAGAGTATTTACATTTATGAGGAGTTCAATTCCAGAGTCTGGAATATCATATAGGATGATATACGGAGTTGATCAAAAATCAAAGATTCAAAATGTGCATAATTTCTTTTGAAAGACAAAGTAGAGTGGGATATTCAGAGGAGTTCTCCCAAGTTTTCTGGGAACTTTTTTGTAACTTGTAAGACTATAATAAATGTACCCAGAGCTCTTAAGAGGAAAGATTTTGATGACATTTAGTATGGAAAAGGAATAAAGTAGTAATGTTTTATTATTTTATCTAAATAAATATCAAACTCTGTTTTCAATTCTTTCTAGAAGGCTTATCAGGTTGGTCGCAGTCTGTGATAGGGAACCATCCAATGCATCAACAATTATCAGACCCAAGCACATTCTCCCAGCATCAACCAATGGAGAGAGATGATTCTGGAATGGTAGCCCCCTCTAACATTTTTCATCAGCCTATGGCAAGCAGTTTTGTGGATCTTTCTAAAGTGAGTTGACAAACATCATTGTAACTTATTTGACACTTTGACAGCCAATGTAGTCACATGTTAAGGAATATTTTTGTTAACATAATTCTTCCTTTTGTTTCTGTAACTTTGCCAGATCTTTTGCTTAATTTTAAGAGTAAATAATATGTCCACAATAGTTTGTCCTGAAGTCATCCTGAAGATGTACCTATCCTCTTAAAACATCTAAGAGATTTGTGTTCTGCCACAGCTTTGAGGGAGGCCTCTGCCTTTCTAAATAGTTGGCCATGAGCTCTTTGATGCCTTGTCTGTTCTGACAGCTTTGTGGCTGCCACAAAGTCAGATTAAGGCTGTCAGTAATCATGTAGAGTTCCCTCTTTTTTCTTAGCACATGCTTTATTAGTGAAGCTAAAATATGGGAAAGTTGAGTGTATTAAATGTTTTAATCAAATATGGAATGTGGAAATTTTCCTGATGGTTTGATACTGGATTTAGTTTTTTTCTTCTTCCTTGTTGAAAAATTTTGTGGATGCAGATAAACACTTTTGTTCTCAACACGGTGCCATGCTATACTATAGGAGCCTCTAGACTTCTTCATTTTAGAGGTGGGTCTCACTCTGTTACCCAGGCTACAGTACAGTGGCATCATTATAGCTCTGTATCCTCAAACTCCTGAGATCAAGCAATCCTCCTGCCTCAGCAGACCATAGGTGTGTACCACCATGCCCAGATGATTTTTAAACTTTTTAGAGATGGGTCTTCCTATGTTGCCCAGACTGGTCTCAAACTCCTGACCTCAAACAATCCTCCCGTGTGAACCACCATGCCCAGCCCTGGAGTTCTTTGAATGAGGGAAATTAAAGAGGTCTAAACTGGTTATCATAGGACCAGTTATGATTAAATCTTTTTTTTTCCTACTGCTTCAGGGACTGCCAATTTCCATGTTTGGAGGCACCATAATACCCTCTCATCCTCAACTTGCCGAAGTTCCAGGAGGCCCACTGTTTAATGGACTTCACAACCCAGATCCTGCTTGGAACCCTATGATAAAAGTTATTCAAAATTCTACTGAATGCACTGATGCCCAACAGGTAAAATGGGCTTAACTCTTTTTTATTTTTCAGATTTGTCATGTTGTTCTTTTATTTCTGTGGGTAGTACAAATCCTGAATATCAAAAGTCATGAACCAACCATTTTAATCTGAATTAAATTTTTCAATATCAAGATGATGCCATGTATATATATTCTTCGTAGGCAGAAACAGTGAATTGCCATTGCATTTATATATTCATTTGTAAATGTCTAAAGATTCCTAATTAGAAATTCCAATTTTTCCTCCCCCTTTTCAGATTTGGCCTGGCACGTGGGCACCTCATATTGGAAACATGCATCTCAAATATGTCAACTAAGTTAGAAGGTCTTAACTCTTTAGCCTTGTTTGAGAAACCTATGACTTTGGAAGAATCCTGGGGATTTTTTTTTTTCAATTGTGCCTAACTAAGAAATTTTCTGAGAGGTTTTAGCAATGGAAATTTGATTGTCCATTGTATAAGAACAAATTGATTCTTGTCCACCTGATTATGTTCTCTGGTTAGTTTAGCCATTTTGAACTTAAGATCAGATGAACTTAGTACTTTTGGCTAAACAAACTGAATGCTACTTGTATGCGGAAAGAGAATTAGTTGATTACATGTTTCAACCTTTTAGGGTGGTAAATACATGTATAATTGTTTACATACTTAAAAGGAAAAAGTTGAGTAAATTTCTTGTCATATAGTGGCTCTAATTAATGTAGCCTGTGTTAATGTGAAATATTTACCAGAATATTCAATAAAAAGATGAACAGTGTTTAGAAGTGGGGTGTGATCCTTTCAGTGGTCATGCAGGTACCACCCTATCCACATCATAATGAACCAGATTATTATATTTGCAACAGGCTTCTCACATTTTACACTTTAGAGTCCATTTTAGACTGCCTTGAAAAAGCACTTTTAATACTAATTATCTATTTATTCTGTGATAAACATTTCTTGTTAATTTTTTTGTCTACCATATTGTTTTACATGTGAGAAAGTGCCAAGCCCTGGCAATGTGTCTTGTCTAACTTTAGCTGATAGGCCACTGATTGATTTTGCTCTTTATGTATCATGAGATTGACAATAAGAATAATTGGATTTAAATCAGATGACACTAAACTTAGGAACAATCAAATCATTAACTTCAGGTTACTTTTGTGCTTCCTGGGTTTTTTTTAATCTAAAGGGTTTATTTAGTTATAGGTTTTTTAAGTTTGATTTGATTTGGGGCATAAGAGGGGGATGACTCCTGTCATTCTGTTCTATGGTTGAATCAGCTAAGTAATGCTTATAAATATGTTACTTATTCTGGGCTTAATTCCACAGCCCCAAGTATGAAAAGGCAGTATGTTTAACAAGCTAACCATAGAAACACTGGGATGGGTTGCTTTGGCCAAACCATAGGCTTATGCCAAGAATATGATGCAATAAAGAAGGAAAAGTTATCCCACTAAAAAGTATAGTCATCAGCTTATTTGTGTTTTAGTATAGCTGAATTTCCTGGTCTTATCTATAAGCAACATAAAAGGAAAACAAGAAAATGGGCTGATGGAGAAGCTGAAACTTTTTTTCTTTTTTGAGACACAGTCTCACTTTGTCACCCTTAGTAGGGTACTGTGGCATCATAGCTCACAGCAACCTTAAGCTCTTGGGCTCAAGAGATCCTCTTGTCTCAGCCTCCCAAGTATCTGGGCCTACAGGTGCCCACCACAACACTCGGCTATTTTTTTAGAGACGGGATCTTGCTCTTACTCAGGCTGGTCTCAAACTCCTAAGCTCAGACAATCCACTCGCATTAACCTCCCAGAGAGTGCTAGGATTACAGGCATGAGCCATCGTGCCTGGCCAAGAAGCTGAAAGAGCAAAGGAGGATGCACAGAAAATGAGTAGTAACTATGGACAGAAGCATACTAGCAGCACTTTACTATTCTCATGCCAGTAGAAATTCTTGATTTTCCTTGCCCAAGTCCTAAAGCCAGCATCAGATTAGACACACCATGTTTGTTCTGTGTTAGATACAACCTGGTTCTTTTTGTCTTCTGTATCATCTTACATATGAGAAAACTTCCTTAAAGTTCATTTCTTATTATCTATTTTGAATCAATTTGGAAGTGTCATTGATATTGAAACTATTGCTTTGTAGTGATTGATCACCACATCAAGTATTCCCAAGGGGCCCCCTGACCTTTGGAGGGGGGTACAAAAGATGATGTTGGATCACCTACATATCTTGTTGTTTCCATTTACCACTAACAACTCAAAAAATTACCTAAAATTAGTGATATAAATGAAACCACTCTTGATGAAATATATACTATTGAGGGATAATATTAAGTATTTAATAAGATGAAAAGGTGAGTTGTCAGTACATTTTAATTATCTAGAAGAGTCCTTAAATTAATACTCTCTACCTTGAGGACAGCAGAATGAGAAATTTTACCTCAGGTCAGGAACTAAAACCTATGAAGGGAAACGAGGCAATTATGAGGAATTCTTAGAATCAGGAAGAAACAGCAGTAGCAGTTGTGCAGCTGGGAGTAGTTCTTTGGGACACTGTCCTCCTTTCCTTCTTATTAGCATTTCCTTCCTTTCTTTCTATTTGGATCCCGGTAGCTTACTTTATTTTGCCTACTGTAATCTCTTTTTCCTCTGCCTGGCTCTTCCTGGCATTACTTTACTACTATTTTACCAACCTCAACATTGGATAAAACCTAGTTCAGGTAAGAATTCAATTACTTTCAAAATATACAAGGGATATGGGGGGAGGCAGCATGAATACAGTGGAACAAGAATCAGAAACCTAAATTTCATTTTTATTTCTGCTACCTGAAGCTTTATGACTGTAGGCAAGTCATTTCACCTTTCTGGGCTTCACTTACCTCATCTGGAAATGAAATTGAACTTAATTGAGCTCAAAAGAGTCTTCTAGTTCTAACGCAGATTTTCTTCTTCTTGTGCATGAGAATATAAGGTATGGAAATATTGGAAGCCTTTAGAATGTTTACAGTGCTGAGGTTTGAGAGCCCCTAGCATTGGTTCTGATAAGGAATCAAAAGCTTGCTGTTGTGGAGGCCTGTATTAATTTTGAGACTTTAGTGGAGGCAGAAGAAAACCTTGCATATTCATAGTTGGGCCCTCAAGTCACTAAGAAATATCCTGCTAAGGTATAGATCAAACCCCATGAGAATAATAGCTATTTCAAGGAATAAAACTGTATCGTAAAGCTTTCTGGACCTACTTATTTCAAAAAGTGTTCAATGTAATAAAATTCCACCACCAATAAAATTATTGATGTTTTAAGACCCTTTAAACCTATTGTGGCTACAGTGTGCTGACTTACCCTTTTATAGGCCAGTCTACTTCCTTCAGTCCCTGCTCTCAAAGGGGAAATCCCATCACCTCAGCTAACCAGACCAAAGAAGAGAGTTGGACAGCCAATGGTAGCCTCTCCTAACCAGAGGTAAGAAATCTCAGGACTTGAAACTATAGTTAACATCTTTTCATGTAGATTCTGGCCAAATCCTCCTCTCCACCTCAACACTGGTGCAAAAGGGGACCATCCTTATTTGAGTTAGTTTATAGAAGGAGTCACATATAGTTTCAAGCCAAACAAAGAGAGAGTACTTAGTATACATGGTTCCATTCGACTGTTTAAGACCTTTGGACCACATTGTTTGTCCCAGGGAGAGACAAACAAGCCTCTAGGAAAACAGCTGCTGAACATCTCGTTCTCTGACTAGCAAGAAGCATTTTTACCAAGAATTGTGGCTTATTGTGACGTCTTCCCAGTGGACCCTGTACTAGGGTGAGGGTCTGTGATAATACTCCATTTTCTATTCATCCTCAATGATTTATCATTAGCCAACAGGCAGTTTCCTTCACCTTCACTCTGTCCTATAGGCAGTGGGTGAGAGTGGTCTTAAGTATCAAAAACTTGTGTGTTAAGACTATCTCCAATACAGGCCATAAGCTTGGGCTTCAAAATCTAATTTGGAAAATAAGATCATAAATCAAATGGTCTGACAACAAATCTATTTTGTAATTACTATTAACATTTCTGTTTTATCTTAATAGTATTGGTGGGAGTCCAGAGCAGTTTGCCTAGTAGCAGAGACCTTATAGGTTTAATCATATCATTGGGGGTTAGGGCCTAGGCATAGATTTTTTTTGTTTTGGGTTTTTTTTTCCCAGTTAAGCTTCTGTGTTCTAATAGGAATATAGTATTGATCCTCTGATATACACTCTTGTTCCTTCATCCAGGTTGCATAGATGATAAATCAGACTTTCTCTCTAAAGCCAAATACCTAGTTCCCAGCCCTTATAGCACACTGTCTCCAGAAAAGTTAGCTGCAAGCAGTAGTGTTTATAGTAGTAGTAATTGCTGCTGCTGTTTTGAAATAGAGATTAGTGAAAGGAAGCCCTCACTTCCACACTGATCCTTCCTGAAAATCTTTAACACGTCTCTCCTTGTCCTCCTATTTCTAACTGGTTTTTCTCAATCTCTTTTCGTGAATCCTCTTTCTTCACTATCCTTTAAATAAATGTTGATGTACCCAGGCCTCTTCTTATGCTGTATTCTTTTCCCCAGTGATCTCATCCCACTCACTTGGATTTTCCTATACTCAAACTGGAGTCACTAACCCAGCATTCTCTCCCTGATCTTGACACCAGTAATATGTCCCTCTTCTTGTTTTCCTATTGTATTAGTTGGGACTGCTAGCTACCAAGACTCCCAAGCCAAAAGATCAAGAATTATCCTAGCTTTGGCTTGGCACCTGTGGCTCAATAGGCTAAGGCCCCAGCCACATACACCTGAGCTGGCAGGTTCGAATCCAGCCCAGACCCGCCAAACAACAATGACGGCTGCAACCAAAAAATGGCTGGGCGTTGTGGTGGGCGCCTGTAGTCCCAGCTATTTGGGAGGCGGAGGCAGGAGACTCGCTTGAGCCCAGGAATTGGAGGTTGCTGTGAGCTGTGATGCCACTGCACTCTATCCAGGGTGACAGCTCAAAAAAAAAAAAACAGAATTATCCTAGCTTTTTTCCCTTTCCTCACCCCATCCTTATGATAAGATGACCAATCATCTTATTCTTTCTCCTTTATGTGTCTAAAATCTCATCCACTTTTCTCTATCCTCATAGCTGCTGCCCTTTTACCTACTTGGTAGTACAGACAGTCCCAGAGTTACAAACATCTAGCTGACATATGACTCACACTTACAGAGGCTACTACAGGTAATATGTAAACGTACCTGTTTCAACTTACATAAAAATTCAACTTAGATCAAACCTACAGAACCTATCTTGTTCGTAATCTTGGATCTGCCTGTGTGCACGTTCAATCTCACCATCCTCTTCCCCATTCTCACCATCAAAATACTTCCTCACCTTGTGTAAAATCTGGGTTATCTTAAGTGACTCTCTACAATCTACTTGCAAGCCTTACCCCCCAGCACTGCTAAAATACTTCATTTAACCATCAACCACTTCTGTAAGAGCCTCAAAAACCTTTTTTTTGGAACAAAATACACACAGACTCTTTGCTACCTGAAAAGTGATTCTGAGCACTTGAAGCATCTGCATTACCTGAGATTGTATTAAACGTGCAGAATGTCTCCATAGACCTACTGTATCAGAACTCTAATGTTAACACAATCTCTAGTTGATTGACATGCACATTAAAGTCTGAGAAGCACTGACTTATAAAATACAAAATTTTTTGAAATGAGTAAAGAAAACAGAACTAAGGGAAAATCTAGTGAAGCCAAAGCCTGAGGTAATATTGATAAATGCATGTGGTCAAATAATCTTAGTTTGTGGGGGGTGGGAGTGGGGCAGTACTGATTTTGAGGAAACAAAACAGAGAGCAACTAGATAAAGTCAAAGATTTTTAGTGTGCATAGATACTAGACATAGTACTTACTCGCCACCATGTCTTCAGTTGGTACCTACATCAAAAAATTTTACCTCCAAGGCCAAACTCTCCAACCTTTTCAGAAAGCTAAAGATCAAGCCCTGCTCACCAGCTCCCTACCCTTCCATAGTTAACTGTGACCCAGAGATTGCCTTCCACTGGTTATGCCTCCACCTGTAGCTTCCCCTAAACCCGCAACTTCTACTTATCCTTTAATTAGTACCGGTATCATTTCCTCAGAGAGCTGGTCAGGCCTTCCTGACATTCCCCTTTCCTGCTGTGCTCCAGGCCATCAAAGTACCTATCACCCTATATACTGTCACTGTTTATGGAAGGCAGTACACAACTGTGCTGAGGGGCACAGCTCTGGAATCAGACGCACTCAGGTTTGAATTCCGGTTTCCCCTCTTACAGGGTGCATGACTTTGGCTACTAACCATACTTTACTGTCCAAAACTGTTGCCAGGAATGTTGCATTAATACTGAACAGCAGCGCTTGCCCTACCTCACCTGCCCTTGGCACCCAGCTGTAAACAGTAAATAGGTGAGATGATGCAGCACGCAGAGGCAGGTCGGCCAATGCTAGGCCAAGAGGAGCTGGAGGTCAGTGCTGGGTCAGGCTTTCTTGGAGCCTGGGCTTAACGCTAGCGGGTAGGGCGGGACCACCGGGTTGAATGACAGCACGTGCCCCGCCCCGGGCGTGACGTCGTCCCAGTGTTGTTGTCCTTGGCTGCACGTGGTCGGCTGAGTCCGCCCCTGGCAGACCTACGGTCCGAGACTTCAGCACCAGCTGGTTACCTTCCTGCTCCTCCCGCTCGCTATGTCCACGTCTACAAGCTGCCCGATTCCCGGGGGTCGGGACCGGCTGCCCGACTGCTACAGCACCACGCCTGGGGGCACGCTATACGCCACTACCCCGGGAGGTCAGCGGGCCGGGCTGGGATCCGCAAGCTGTGGACTAACCACCGCGTGTGTGCTGTCGTGGGGCGGGAGTGTGGATTTGCGTGCCTTGGACGCGTGTGCAAGCTCCTCTGCTGGTTGTTGCTTTCAGGGAGGGGGTTTGGAGCCAAAACTCAGTTCCCAAAAACCTTGAAGTAACAAGAAGACCGTAAGTCTAGCTTCCGGGTATGTGGTTGGACTCCTTCTCTGGGGTCTACGTTCTGGACGCCTCGAGCACGCTCCTGCCACTCGCGACTTTGCAGCCAGAGTGTAGGAGCTACTTTCTCAACTTTGTATGGCCTCGGCAGGAAACCCTAGGTCTTATGAGGCTAGAGTAGTTGGGGGTGGGTGCTCCATTTATGTGCAGCTGACTGACAGCTGTTTGGTTGGGCAAAACAACCTAGGATCACGAGCTCCTGCCACGCGGAAGCAGAGGGAATGAGAGAACGGGATAGGGCCTTTTGAAGATACCGTAGTTCGGGCGGCGCCTGTGGCTCATCGAGTAGGGCATATTGAAGGTGGCAGGTTCAAACCCGGCCTCCGCAGAACCCAAAACAAAAAGCCGGGCGTTGTGGCGGGCGCCTGTGGTCCCAGCTACTCAGGAGGCTTGAGGCAAGAAAATCGCCTAAACCCAGGAATTGGAGGTTGCTGTGTGACACCACAGCACTCTACCGAGGGCGATAAAGTGAGACTCTTGTCTCTACCAAAACATAATAATGTAGTTCCTCTGGGCTAGGCAGAGCTTTATAGGACTTGGAAGAACAGCATGCCCCATGTTTCACTGGGAATGCAGCTCCACCCAGCAGATGTAACCCAGGTGACAGCACAACTGCTCATAGTTTCTTAATGGAAGTGAGGCTGAAAAACTACTGAAACACTACTGGGCCCCATCTTGTGAACCAAAGCAAGTAAGTTCCAGAGCAGTTGAGCAGCATCCTGAAGTACTTAACTTCCAAGGTTGCTGCTTCACTTAGAACCAAGACCTGATGTTTCCCAAAACCAGATGCCTGACTGCCTTATGGTTTAGTCACATCATGGTTAGGCCTAGAAGTGCTGTGAAGGCTTGTCAGCTGAGGTTCTAACTGGGCTGCAGAGCAGATGCCCTTTGATACACAGGGAAATTTGATACCCCTGGTCCCCAAAAAGCTTGTCTTGGGCCCAGGTCACCTCTGTACCCAAGCTCCTGGCCCTTACCTTAGCCCTTACCCCTTGACAGGCACCAGGATCATCTACGACCGAAAGTTCCTGCTGGAGTGCAAGAACTCGCCCATTGCCTGGACACCTCCCTGCTGCCTCCCTCAGATTCCCGGGGTCACAACTCCTCCAACAGCTCCACTCTCCAAACTGGAGGAGCTGAAGGAGCAGGAGACAGAGGAAGAGATACCCGGTAAGGAAAGCAGCAACTACCCTAGCTTTTGAGTTCAAATGCCCACGTGAAGTAGAGTAGGGGTTCAAATCCAAGAAGGGGTTTCTGTACTGATGCTCACCTGGTAGACTCCCAGACTAACAACCACTCATCCTGCCTTTTCTCTCTCCAGATGACGCACAATTTGAAATGGACATCTAATCCAATGCAGATAACCATGTGTGGAGTTATAGAGGGATCCCTCAGCCTCTGTTGCCACCACCCTCTTCCTGGGGTATCCAAAGGCCAGCTGGCCTCATGTAATCTGGAAGGGAGTGTTTTGTTGGTTCCTATAGTTCAGAGGCAGCTAGACCCTAGGGATATGAGTGGGCACCTTGCCAAGCCTTTGGCTCTGCTTTTCCTTTGGTCTGCAGGGACTCTTCCCAACCCCTAGCACACTATGCTTAGGGGATGGGACTGGGGGATGGAGTATGTCACCTCCTGGCTGCTTAGTAAACCATTCAAAGAAATGCCTTGGCTCCAGTGTTCTCCTCAATGCTGCTTTCCCCACCTTGGCCACCTTGACCTGGTTAAGATCAGAGGTCCCAAGTCCAGTAACAGCTCCCACTTCTAGCAGCAATTAGAGCCTGAGGCTGTGAGCTGCCAAACCATAAATAGTAATAGTCTGGCCTTTGCCAACGACTGTTCCTGTCTTTCCAAGAAGGAGCCTTCCTGGAACTGAGCCTCCCCGGCAGCCCTTCCTTTTGGAAAAGAGGTGCTGCTCCCAGCTATAGTCATCCCCAAGCCTTTTCTGCCTCCCACCACTTGCCCTATTCCAGCACTGAAACCTTTCTCACAAGATGATATTCATCAAGGCCCTCTCTGGCCCCTTCCACCCAGCTCTTGTTGTTTCCAAAGGGTTAGAAGAGCTGTTAGGCCCACACTGAGGTCCAAAAGGAGGCAGGTTCTTATTTGGTGAGTCAGATAAAGAGATATGATTCCAAATCTCGGTATTCTGGTCTTTTTATCCTTCAATTTACATGGCAAAACCCCCACTCAATGTGGTTCTAATCCCTGTGGCACCTATATACCTCAAGGGTGATACAGTGCAAACAGGACAGGACAGTTTTTCCTTTTTTTGAAAGAAGAGTCTCCCTGTGCTGTTTGAGCTTGTTCTCATGCTGGAACAAAATCATCCAAAGACAGGGCTGCTTGCCCAATGAGGGATGTGCTTTTCAGTCTAATTTTGGGGAAAGTGGTAAGCAGCTATCTGGTCTTGCTCAAAAAGGCCTTTCATGATACAGGAGAAAACAGGTTTGTAGGGTGTGTCGAGAGCAGGGAAGTCAGGGACACCAGAGGGGCCTAACAAACTAGGCATGGGAAGGGGTTATATCTCCTACCTACCCAAAGCCCACCGAGATGTTTTTATTGAACTGTGTGTGTTATGGTTAACAAGTGACCTCCCTGTGGCCTAAGCAGACCTTTTCCCACAGAGGTAAGTCAGGCCAAATGGGACAAACAACCTCTCTGGTGGTTAAGAGGGAGCCAAGTGTAAGAAGGCCTCACACACCAAGGTGTAGGAGGTGGTATCAGGTGAGTCTGAGGAACCCACAGTATTATGGAGCCTGCTGGAAGCCTGGTATGGTCTGGTTCTCCTCAGCTGTGGCTGCAGATTTCTCTTCACTGGCGTCCTCCGAAGACAGAGTCCTCTTTTCAGCAATTAATCTTTTAACTCCTACCATCCACTGACTGACCTCAGTCACATGGTCAACCATGAGTGAGCGGTGGATGTCATCTGCTGCATCCCACTGGTGGTCTGAAAGCTCTGAGAAGATAGAGGAGTTAAGCAAGCAGCCTGGGATAAAAGAGAAAGCTCCCTGCTTCCCCTCCCAGTCAAAAAAATCTCAGCACCTATTCCCAGTCAGTGAACCATGGTAAGATAAGGACTTAGGCTGTACCAGGGAAGCTACCCATACCTTGCACCAGTAGAGCCATCCTCTTCTTTACAGGTATTGACAACTTCCCTCCAGCCCACTGTTGCTGCAGCAGTGCCAGGCGTCGGTTAATGTCATCACATACCTGTTTCTGAGAGACAGAGCCCCTTCCAATTCAGTGCTGCCTACCCAACAAGGGGAGGGGAAGGCAGCAACATGTAGGAAACACCTGTTTTCTCTGCCCTAAGAACTTTACACCTAATCTTTAGAATTCTGGTTCTTTTAAAGTTAGCAAACCCCACTAAGAACCTGGTGAAACCTGTGGATCTTCTCCTACGAAAAATGCATATAGCTATAGTTGTTAAATTTCAGGGCTCAGACCCTCAGAAGCTTCCTATAGTCTTACTTTACAAATAAAGAAACCAAAATCTAAACAGGTGAAATTACCATACCATCTCTTTTCTTCCCCTTAACATACTCTTCAGATCCCTTCCCTCCAGAGAACATAGGAAACATAAATACATGAAGTTTCTTTCTCCCTGAATGAATACAATGTAAATTTCCTGTGCACAAAATTAGCAGGATCTGGTCTGAATGGCTTGGAGGTACAGAAAATCAGGCCTCTGTTCACTAATGGGAAGTGAATTCAACTCTAGTTCACACAAGCCTCTTCTGAAATCTGTGAGCCTTCCTGAAATTTTGTGTTCATTTTCCTGGGAATGCCTTAGCAGATTCTGAAAGGGCCTATCACTAAAAGGATTAAAAGCCATTGCCTACAGTGTCAGAGGATCTGGTCTGCCTTTTGGAGCCGTGCCCACATCTGGCTGTGAATGGGAGCCCTCTCCACCCTCTGGTGTGCCAGGGCTTACCCTTGTGTGGCCACGGCAATCCTCCAATGTCTGTTCCAAAGGTCTCAGCACATCCTCCATCAGAGCCTCAGACTCAACTGGGAAACTTGTGGGCTCCACACCAGAGGCAGGACAATTCCCCACAGGTGGGGGCCTGGGAACCTTACTTGAAGGAGGTGGAAGCCCCATTGGCAGGGGGCCAGGAAAACTCTCTGAGGTAGGGACTGAAAAGGTAAAAGCAGGATCAAGCAAGATGGCTTAAATAGGTAAGAAGCTCAATGCTAACTTTACCCCTTTAAAAGAGGGCTTCTGGGACAACTCATTCAAAAATTTATATTTATGAAGTCAAAAATTTGTATTTATGAAGTCATTGCTTTATTCCAGGCAATGTGCTAGGCACCAATGAAGTAAACCAGACAGATTAAGTTTACTAAAAAGCACAAGAGAATTACCAAATTATATGACATGCTACAAAGAAATAAAATGGATTATGTAATAAAGATGAACAGGGGGATCTATTTAGACTGTGTTCAAGGAAAGCCTTCTGGTGTGACAAGTTTTTCCCAGCTTACCCCACTGTGACCTTCAGTGAGTTAACTTTTAACCTCTGAGCATGGGTTCCTTTTCTCTAAACGGGGATATATAATGGCACTTATCTCACAGAGTTGTATAAGGATTAAGAATATAGGTATAGCTGCTAGGCTAATGTGTAGCAAAAAACACAAACTTAGCTGTTCTTATTGAGATATGATGGATGATATAGATGTAGCTATGAAGAAGTGAAGGAATACGTGCCAGACAGAGATAAGGTCAGTGCCCAAGAGGCAAGAAAAGTATTGTTCAAGGGACAGAAATGAGGTGCATATAGCTGAATATTAATATCACCAGACATTTTTTAAGATACATGCTCTGTAAAAAATTCATGAGAACTGGTCAAGGATGGAAATGGGACACCAGCTGAGCAGTTAATTGAGTACTCCAAGAAAGAGAAGGCTGGCATGGACTAGGGTGAAAGTAGATGAGGGAAAATGTAGTAGTCTTGAAGTTTATTTAAGAGGATGTAGCAACAGTACTTGGTGGATTGGGATGAGGAAAAAAGTAGTCAGGATGACTCCTAGGTAATGAGAACCACTGAGAAGACTGGAGGAAAGTCAAGAATTTAGTTTTTGGTGTCAGCGTTCACAAGGATTAATACATCTAATAATTTGGCCTCTTAGCTACTTGACTTCCTTACGCCTCAGCCTTTCCTTCCCCTCTGGCTTATTAACAACACTATCAACTCCAAAATCTGCTCAGCTCTCCTACCCTTTAGATCAGCTATTTTGACTTCCTGGTGCATTAAAATTAGTCCCTTATAAATACTTTTACCTCCCCTATCACCTCCCATTGTCCAACTTACCTGGTTAAAGCCAATTTGCCTGCACTTGGGAGGAAAAACAGAACCATGCTAATGAATTTATGGATTTATTTATTCTGAATTTATTTTTTTACAGATATTTGAAGGTATCAAATACTGCATGGACACTTTACCTAGTTCCTTCACTCTCCCAACTGTTAAACATATAGTAGAACCTCCATAGTTGATCACCTCCTTAGGTTGACCTCATTTTCAAAGACCAGACACGTTCCACATGTATGTCTCGGTACAGTAGGCTTAGTTCCTTATGCTGACCACCTGCATATGTTGACCAGTTATAGTCCTTTGGGTGGTCAACTTATAGGGGTTCTACAGTATTTTCACATCTCTTCTAAACTTTTCCACATTCTTCTCCTCTTCATTTCCTGCTGTCTATTTCTAAGTCTGCTCCATATTTCATTGAGAAAAATGGATGTCATTAAACAGGAACCTTCTCCTCTTCCCATTTCTGTTAACACAACTGCATCTATTGCCACTTTTCCTTCCTCCTGTAATGGAAGAAAGGTTCCTGCTGCTATCAAAAGCCACCTCTCCAGTTGTACTCTGCATCCCAATCTCTACAATCTTTGTTAGGCTTCCCTCCTGCAATTAGCCCCTTTCTCCTACCTTATAAATTCTCACTCTACTGAATTCATCAACTTACAAGGGTGCTGTAGTATATACTTTCAAAAAGACTCTTTCATATTCCATCTTTAGACACTGCTTCATTTTTTATGTCTGCTTCACAGCAAAATTTCTTGAATGAGCTGTTTATAGTCACTCCCTACTTTTTACATTTTCTTCTGGGCCCATTCCAACTGAGTTTCTGTTCTTACCACTCCATAGACTTGTTATAGTTACCAGTGATTGCAATATTTGTCAAATCTAGTGGGCCCTTGTCTCTATCTTGACCTCTCAGCAGCATTCATCACTAATAATTCAAGATTTTATTCTCTCCTGTCTTCTTTAGCCATTTCTCAGTCTCCTTTGCTTTATCAGCTTCACTTAAGCAGATAAATTCAAATGCCATCCATATGATAGTGACTTATTTCTATGATTCTGGCCTAGTCTTCTCCCCAAACAGCACCTCAAACTTAACATGGCTAAAACAGCTTGCTTTTCCCTGCTCCCCAAAATCTCTATCTCCTAGTCTTCTCACATCAAGCAAAAAATTTTAGGCCTCCTATGTCTACTCATTTTACTGACTCTCCATAACATATCCCCTATCTACCCAAACTCCCACCGTTGTACAAATCATTAAATTACAATCTTCCCATAATACCCTAATGCAGTTTTGTCTTTCCACTTCCCTATCTTGTCTCCCACCCTGCAGGCACAGTATCTTTTTAAGATCTAAGTGTTTCTCAAGCTGGAAAGATTGCACCTCTAGAGCAAATGTTTGAACATACCTTTGGTTTTTGCCCCTGGGTGGGTGCTACTGGCATCTACCAGGCAGAAGAGATACTGCTAAAAGTCTTTCAACATACAAGAAATTCTTAGGCTCGGCGCCTGTGGCTCAACGGGCTAAGGGGTCAGCCACATACACCTGAGTTGGCGGGTTCGAATCCAGCCCGGGCCGACCAAACAACGATGACGGGTGCAACCAAAAAATGGCCGGGTGTTGTGGCGGGCACCTGTAATCGCAGCTACTTGGGAGGCAGAGGCAAGAGACTCGCTTGAGCCAGGAACTGGAGATTGCTGTGAGCTGTGATGACACAGCACTTTATCCAGG
This sequence comes from Arctocebus calabarensis, assembly GCA_963573935.1. NCBI lineage: Eukaryota > Metazoa > Chordata > Mammalia > Primates > Lorisidae > Arctocebus > Arctocebus calabarensis. Next base: position 2,179 of record CAUYON010205346.1, on the reverse strand, counting down.
GTGACAGCTTGAGGCTTGGTCTCAAAAACAAAAAAAAAAAAAAGAAATTCTTGCACAACAAAGAATTATCTGGTCCAACATTAATAGTGCTGAGGTTGAGAAACTCTTGCCTTGTTGGGCGGTGCCTGTGGCTCAGTGAGTAGAGTGCCAGCCCCATATACTGAGGGTGGCAGGTTCGAACCCAGCCCCAGCCAAACTGCAACAAAAAAATAGCCGGGCACCTATAGTCCCATCTACTTGGGAGGCTGAGGCAAGAGAATCACTTAAGTCTAAGAGCTGGAGGTTGCTGTGAACTGTGATGCCACAGCACTCTACTGGGGGTGACAAAGTAAGACTTTGTCTCTAGAAAAGAAACCCTGCCTTGTATTCTTCTGCAGTGGAAAGGGTGTGGGGAACAAGGGCTGAACCTGAGCTTCTTGGGGAGGGAGTGTCACATCTCACTTAAGGCTCTAGGAAATTATTAAGGGGAAAGATAGCCCTCCTCTACTTTAAACTTTTTTTTTTTGTTTAAGACAGCGTCTCTGGCTCAGCACCTGTGGCTCAACGGGCTAAGGCACCAGCCACGTACACCTGAGCTGGCCGGTTCTAATCCAGCATGGGCCCGCCAAACAATGACGGCTGCAATCAAAAAATGGCCAGGCGTTGTGGCGGGCGCCTGTAGTCCCAGCTACTTGGGAGGCGGAGGCAAGAGACTCGCTTGAGCCCAGGAATTGGAGGTTGCTGCGAGCTGTGATGCCACGGCACTCTATCCAGGGTGACAGCTTGAGGCTCTGTCTCAAAAAAATAAATAAATAAAAAATATGACAGCGCCTCTAGGGTGGCACCTGTGGCTCAGTCATTAGGGCACCAGACCCATATACTGAGGGTGGTGCGTTCAAACCTGGCCCTGGCCGAACTGCAACAAAAAAATAGCCGGACGTTGTGGTGGGCGCCTGTGGTCCTAGCTACTAGGGAGGCGGAGGCAAGAGAATCGCTTAAGCCTAGGAGTTGGAGATCGCTGTGAGCTGTGTGTGATGCCACAGCACTCTACCAAGGGCCATAAAGTGAGACTTTGTCTCTACCAAAAAAAAAAAAAAAGACAGGGTCTCATTCTATACTAGCCCGGGCTAGAGTTCTATGACATCAACCTACCTCACACCAACTTTAAAACTCTTGGGATCAAGCAATCTTCCTGCCTTGTTCTGGTCTCCCAGAGTGCTGAGATTACAGGCATGAACCACTGTGCCTAGCCATACTTTAAATTTTTCAATTACTTCGAACTATATATTCTAGTTTATAAAATTCACTATGTTAGCCGGAGTAATCCCAGAGTCTCTGAAATGGCCAAACTTTTCCTCATCTCAGGGCCTTTGCACTAGCTGTTTCTTATGCTTGGAAAGCTTTTGAGCATAACCTTGCATGGTTTTAATGTCTGCCCCTAAGACAGCTAACTGAGTTACCCAGTTGCTATTGCCTCTCCCTGTTTTGTCTGTGCAGCCCTTAACCAGTTTGATGTCAGTCTCTCTAGGGTGCTTGAGAGTCCCTGAAAGCAGAGACCTTTTTTGTCTCGTTCATTGCTATGTAGGTCGTCCTAAAATAGTGCTCAGTAAATAATAGTGATTAAATAAGTGAATAAATAACACTTAAGATGCTTCTTACATACCCAAGGGAAGAGGTAGAATAAATAGGCAAATAGATATAACATAATGGAGAAGTGTGAAGAGATCTAGGTTGTAAGTAAAATCTAAAAACTATTGGCTCGGCGCCTGTGGCTCAAGCGGCTAAGGCGCCAGCCACATACACCTGAGCTGGTGGGTTCGAATCCAGCCCGGGCCTGCCAGACAACAATGCCGGCTGCAACCAAAAAAAAAAAAAAAATGGCCAGGCGTTGTGGCGGGCGCCTGTAGTCCCAGCTACTTGGGAGGTGGAGGCAGGAGACTCGCTTGAGCCCAGGAGTTGGAGGTTGCTGTGAGCTGTGATGCCACAGCACCCTACCCAGGGCGACAGCTTGAGGCTCGTCTTTAAAAAAAATCTAAAAACTATTAAAAACCATAGGTCTGGGCTTGGCGCCTGTGGCTCAACGGGCTAAGGCACCAGCCACGTACACCTGAGCTGGCGGGTTCGAATCCAGCCCCAGGACCCGCCAAACAACAATGACGGCTGCAACCAAAAAATGGCCGGGCGTTGTGGCGGGCGCCTG
>CAUYON010205345.1:0-12027 GCA_963573935.1 Arctocebus calabarensis | reverse complement strand
TCCAAGAATCTGGGCTCTGTGGGGGACAGGCCTCCAGACCTCGGGGTGAGAGTGGAGAGGAATACCAGGAACTCAAACTTGCAGGTAGAGAATATATACAGTTTTATGCCTGGTGGGAGAGTGCCATGGCACCCTAGTAGGTGAAGGAGGTCTGGTTTTTAGAGCTGGGATAAAATAGGAGGAGGTTTGTATTCTGTTCGCCTGTTTGTGGAAAGTATACTGTGAGCCAATCTCATGGGGGAGGGGACTTCCGTCTATTTGGCAACGGATTTTGTACCTATTGTTTGTATCCTTGGGGTTGCAGCTTGCCTCAGCAGAGTTGATGTGCGTTCTTCAACCTTCTCTCTTGGCTCAGCTCCAAATGATCAGCTTACTTGCTAAACTTCTGCCTTTTAACCCTCCTTCTGGATGGGAGCCTCTGTGGAAAGCTGGTTCCAGTTGGCCATCTTGCTCTGCCCCCTCAGAAATCACTGTTTTTACTGAATATGTGTAGAGTGGGCCATGAGATGGATATGGCAATGGCACCTAGTGTCCAAGGATGGGGGAACAAAATTGCAGGCCCAGATTCCATAAAGGCAGCAGTGGTGACACTGTCAGACTAGATTGTGGCATGATTTTGGCTTATGTTTGACCTTCCTTCTGCCTACCCTCTAAGCCTGGTTTTTCTGTTTTATGGTGCTTCTATGAGCTAAGCTTTATTTTTTGAATAAACTCCATTTTGGTTTAAATATGAAGACAGCTAAGTGAATACATCAGCTATTCTCCCATCACTACTTAGTCCTTCATTTCCATTTCTCCTCTCAACAATTTCAGTGCAAGTTTCAAACCTCTGTTAACACCATATTCATAGATGTTTAAGCACTTCTGCAAACTGAAGATGCCATCATGAATGACAGTCACACAGTTCCTTTTCTTTCAATGTCCATGCAGCTTCTTCAGCTACAAAATTACACAGTTCACAGATTTCTGGGCTTTGTCTTTCTTCTCTTCTTTCCTCTCTCATTTCAGTTAGGTTTTGTTTCCATGTTTATTTCTCACACTAACAAAAAAGCAGAAAAATATAGAAGTAAGATATCATTGATGGGAGTACTAAAATCAGCAAATATAGCAGTGATCAATACTTGGAGGATAGAAAGCTTCAGGCATCTGAAAAATACGCATGCAGCTCTTTGCCAGTTGAAAGTGCACATTATCACCAAAGCTGACCATGTGTACATGAGAACTCACAAAAGTAAAGAGGTTAGAATGCACTGCCCACCTGAGGTCCCGCTGGTTGTAAGCTGGCTTGGCTCCTTCAGTTTGCTTTGCATCTTTAGACTCCATACTCCAATCCACTGATTACTGATCTTATCATTTGCTCCTCAAAGGATAATTTTCTTTTACTCACTAGTTTTCATACAAAGAAATGTTATTTTAGGTTCGCAAGTGCATTTTAAGAGTGTGTGTATATATATATATATATTTAAAGTAGAGATTGAGGTCTCTCTCTTGTTCAGGCTGGTCCTGAACTCCTGAACTCAAGCAATCCTCCCACTTTGGCCTCCCAAAGTGCTAGGGTTACAGGTGTGAGCTACTGCACCTGGCCCTTAGGAGTATTTTAAACAAACATTAAAAAGTGATTTGATTAAACTCTCTCACTGTGTCCTGTAACCTGTATCTCAAAAGACTAAATCTTAGCATTAAGTTACACAATTAGAAAAGCATATAAGACTCGACCAGTTTCTATATGCTACGAAGAGTTCTGAGAAAGCACCTAATCCAAATCTCTGCAGGTTAGTCTCTGACACTCACAGCTTTTCCAAACTCTCAGGTCATTTTGATGCACAGCTGCAGTTTAGAAGTGATGGCTTGGTAGGTTAATAACACTGGTGGACTTACTGGGTTTGCCTGCCTGGTGTTCCTTTCCATCTCTGCTGGTGCAGGCATGCTGATTTCCTTTTGCGGAGCCACCTTTCCCAAACTCCCAGCCTACAGTTGGGAAGGTGCTGACCAGAAGCCACAGGAATAGATAAGTGACCCAGGCTCAGCCAAGCAGTGCATTCATTACTCTGCTCATAGTGACTGGTTCAAGGATAGGTACTTGATCCAAGGTAGGCCAGTAAGGCTCTGTTGCAACCCTCCTGTTAGGACTGTGGAGAAAGAAGGATTATCCCCAATGAGATTTCAGTGCCTGGTAGGGGGAGAGGGGGCACATAGAGAAAGCTGATCTAAGAATAAAGTCAATTCAGAGGAAAGCAGAAACAAACAGGAGTTAGTGAAAGTTGTTGTTGTTGTTGTTGTGTGTGTGTGTTTATTGAGAGAGACAGCACATGAGCAAATGCTGGCAAGAGAGAGCTAACAGTATTATTTGAGTCCCTGGATCCATTTGTGCCTGAATTAGACTCATCAGAAGCACAAAGTGTCTTAAGCTACTCAGTCCGCCATAAAAATCAGTAGAAACCAGATGGCTTTAACAGCAGGAATTTATTTCTCAAGGTCATAGTGCTGGAAGTTTCATATTCAGCCAGGCAGGTTCATCCTGAAGTCTCTTCTCTGGGCTTGCAGGCAGCTGCCATCCCACTGTGTGCTCATGTGCCCACTTCCTTGTGCACGTTGAGATGGAGAGAGAGAGAGAGAGAGAAAGAGAGAGAAAAAGAAGACACTAAGCTTTCTGGTATCATGGTGTCATTTCTTATAAAGACACTAATCCTATTGTGTCAGGACCCCACACTTATGACCTCCTTCAACCCTTATTATCTCCTTATAAACCTTATCTTCAAATACATTCACATTAAGGGTTAGAACTTCAACTTAAGAAAGGGACAAAATTCAGTATATAGCATGAGGCAACAAATTCCCTCCCCTCTTTTTTCCTTAAGACATTGTATTGGATTTTTAGTCACTCAGTGTAACAGAGTTCCAAATGCTGTAGCCAGCGCTGTTGATCTCAGCATTCAATTCATAGTACTCTGTTCTGTGTCTTCTAGCCTTCCCTCGCAGACCAGTGCAGCTGGGGAAACATGGCCTTTCGGATAGAAAGTCCTCCCGGTGGCATGGTTCAGCACAAGGCCTCTGGAGCCTGGTTCCCAGGGTCTGAATTCCCTCTGCTATTTCCCTAATCGCCTTCTGCCTGAAGTACTCTCCTATAAAATAGCATGTACAAAGTCCCTATCTCTGGGATAATATGAAGATGTGATATATGATAAAATGCCTAGAATAGTTTCTGGCACTGTGCTATAATAATGTTTGTTAAATGTTAAATCTTTGCTTGTGCTTTTATTAGTTTGTGATTATATATTACATAACTTTTGCAAGCTTTTATTTTCCTGTGGTGCAAAAAAATGATGCACAGATCATTTTTGGTGATAGCACATGCAAATTCACTAGCACAGATCCTGACACAGTAAACACTCAATAAATGGGTGTGAACACAGATAAATTGCAATTAGAGAACAAAGTTTCCCTTTTTGTCCTGAAAATTTCACTTTGAATTTAAGGATATTTAATTTTGAACTACTTAATACATTATTACATTCTTCTGTTTTTCTTTTTCAAGAAAGCTTTGGTCAGCTAATGCTCACAGGTAAATACATGGCAATGATAGTTACGCCCAAATGAGACAGAATCATTTAATTGAACATTTGTTAATCATGTTCTTCATAATTCTTATGAAATCTGTTGCTGAAAAAATACTAAGGCAAAGTGATAGTCTAACAAGAATTATGTAATTACCAATTATTTAGATGGATTACTTTGCTAAGAAACACTCTGTAAAGGAACAAACCACAGGCTATTAAAATCATACTCTTGTGTATTGAAAACGAAGATTGGAAATGCAGAATGGGTTGCCTTTTTCTGACATATTTAGTCAAAGCAGGGTTTTATTCAAAGTTGGGATCCTACCTGACTTTAGATGAGATTTATGTTAGTGTTAATTACCCTTTAAAGACTTTCTTTAACTGCTGACTTGAGTTAGGAATAGAAGACGATGATCATGTGATTGTCCAGCCAGCTTCACATTATAAATTATATCTTTCCACCTTGCCTGAGTTGACGAGTCTTGGAAGCAGACTTTTCTTTTTTATCAGGTAAGTTGATTCTTGCTCCAAAATAGTCTATAAAGCTTGTGTATGTGTTTTCTATTTGCTCTTTATTTTTTTTTCTATTTTAACAGTATTACTACAAAAAGTCAATGAAGATATGTTTAAAAAAAAGTTAAATAATTTTTCCAACTACTTTTTCATCTAGTTTTATCTGCCTAAGGTAACCAAGTAACCATTATCATCAATGTGTTTTCTTCTTTAATTAAAATAGAATCATTATGTAGCATTTTGTTGTTGTAACTGGAATGTGATAGACGTCCCTTCTCCGTGGCAATGCATGTAGTGCAAATACAATCTTTTTGGTTCTTCAACTTGAAGAACATTTAAGTTCTTTTAAGATTTTATTTTTTATCACCAAAAACAATGTGTCAGTAAACATGTATATATTCTTCTGTTGACAAAAGATGAAATAATATTTCTCTACTGTGCAGTTATTTTAGGGTAGTTTCAGTGCTATTACATCGAAGAAAGTTTGTCAACAGGAAATTTTGATACTAAAATTTTGATACTAAAAGAATGTGAAGAGTAAATTTAAGTAATTGAGGTCAAATGTGATTGTATTCACTTTTGCAATATAGTGCTTGGTATGCTCAAACTTCACAAATAGTTTCTAGATCTGTGAAGAGGACCATGAAGTCTCCATGCTCACTGCAAATCTTGGGTAATTTCCAAGAGTGCGGTTGTAGAGGCACGCTGTTGGGAATCGTGTGCATGTCACAGTACAGATTTCTTTGTCCCACCACCCAGAGATTTTTATTCAGTGGGTTAGGAGCAGGGCCCAGGTAGCTTCACTTTCAATTTAAAATTCACAGGTGGAATTCCTGGGTGAAACCCTCCACCTGTTTTTTATGGCCTGGAGTCAAGTATGGTTTTTGTATTTTTAAATGGTTGAAAAGAAATCAAAAGAAGAATAATATTTAATGACATGTGAAAACTGTAGGCAATTCAAATTCCAGTGACTATAATAAAGTGTTATTGGACTACAGCCACACCCATTCATTGCGTACAGTGTACGGCTGCCTTTGTGCGGCACCAGCAGAGCTGAGTAGTTGCCACAGAGGCCATATGGCTGCAAAGCCAAAATAATTACAGCCTTGTGATTTACAGAAAATGTGTGCCAACCCCTGGACTAGGTGATCTCTAACATCCCAGTCCTGAATTTCTGAGGGTATTTCTAAACGTATTTTATTCACCAAAGTTATTTGCCTCCTTCAATACGCAAATATACTGCCAGACCCTAAAGCTGATACAGACTACGGAGGTGCAAAAGTGGGCAATGGTCAGATACTATTTGGACAGGTTTCCTTTTACCAGTCACTTAGCAAACAGGAGGTGACATGAGCAACATAAAAGAAATGATGCACTAGCACAATCAGTTGACATTTTACATGGCACAGTGCACGTACCAGACACTATTTTCAGTGGGACCCTCACGACAACTCAATGATGTAGATATTATCTTTATCCTTCTTTTATGGTTGAGTGAACTGAGGCATAGACAGGTGACAATAGCTTGCCCAAGATCACATAATTATAAGCAGCATAAGTGTGAATAAATTTTAGTAAGGGTAAGGAATTTGAACAGAGACTAGCTGCAGAGTGTGTGCTCACAACTACAGGCATTACCATGAGCACTAAGGTAAAAGTGATCAAATGGTAAAAATTTTATCTCAACTCCTATTGAACATCAGGGGATTAGGAGGAAACTGCTCTCTGATGAATATTACATCATCTTATTACATGTGGTCACAGCTCATATATCTTCAGGGCCCATTAAGAATATCAAAGAGTGAAGAACGTGACCCTGTCAAACCATAGTTCTTCTTTCTACTTTTAATAGCGCTGTGGAAACAGGGGTTTCTTTACCATAAGAAAACAGCTGCATAAGGGGTGATGATAAGTGGTACTTGCCAGGCAAGGAGATCTTCCGGGGTGGGGGGTACTATCAGTAGCAGGGGAGGGGATGCCCCATGGAAGAAGGGCCTCGTATCCATCTCTTCCTTGCTATTGATATGTAGAAAAGAGGCCAGTTTTAATGTGTAGTATTTGCAGTGTAATCTCCCAATACTTGAGAATTCAGCAATTAATTAAAAAGCTAAAATAAACAAAGAAAATCACTGTCTGGGCCAAACAAAATAAGTCTGCAGGCCAACAGTATGTGACCCATGCTTTAACAATTTTCTCTTTAGGCTAAATCATTATAATTCCAAACTTTTCCATATGGCTCTGTAGGCCCAGATAATCAGAATCATGGCTGCCCCCTGCAACTGGTGCCAATGATTTCAGTCACCTTCAGTCATGAGAGTTACAAAGTTACTTTCAGGCTTTGAGTTACTGCCTGGAAGATAGTTATGCTAGGATGGAGGCTAAGACCCTCCTCATACTTGTTAAAATGTCAGCTTTGTTTTACAATAGACAATCTTTACCAGGACCAGCAGCATTGATAATGCTTTTTCTTTAATAACTGAAAGCATATTTTCATAGCTTTTCCAGGAACATCTTGGTATTTTTAATAGAACAATAATCTATTCTCTCATTTAATACTCAACCATATGTTTATTTCATTGATTATAATTCCTCATGCACATTCACTAATGTCCCTAGAATAAGAGATCTTTTTTTTTTAATTTGAAAATGCTTCAGAGCACAGTACACAACAAGGAAAATAACAGAAAACAAAAATTGTAATTGTTTAGTGGAAGTGAAAAAAATAATGTTTGAAATACCATAAACCCAAGTGATAAATTACTGTAAAAAAAATAAAAAAACATTCATCACCCTGACAATCTGAAATAGTATTTAAATCATTCAAGCATTTTCTAAAAATCTACCTAAAGAACTTTCAGATCCCATAGGAAACAATATTTTAAAATATTTTCCATGAATATCTATTCAGAAAAAAATAGCATCTTAAATGGAATTTCAAAACTAATCAAAATTTATTGTTCAAATTTGACATTTATGTGTTCTGGTTTGCGTTCGTGGACTCTGCACAAAGTAAGCATTATTTTGAATATTTTTAGTTACTTTAATATACAGTGTCATAAATAAGGGACAACTTGACTTCAGAGATCTGCCTGGAAGTTCAATGTGTGAAGAAACATGCTACTTTAGCACTTAAAAGCAATACTCAAAATGCTTTTATAGAAGTACAAACAGGACATTGAAATTAAGAAATGGGGAAATTTACAAAACATCAATTTTTGAAAAATCACAAACCACTAAATATAGCATGGTGTTCTTGATTCTAGAAAAAAGACAGAGGAAATTACTGCAATCCACATAATGTCTGAAGTTAATGGAATGGAATGGGCTTGCTTTCTTAGTTTTGACAAATGCACTGAGGGACGTGAGATGTGACACTGGGGGAAGCTGGAGTAAGAAGTGTACAGGAACTCTGTGCTACTTTTCTATAAATCTAGAATTATCCCAAAGTAAGAAGTATATTTAAAAATCACAAAACAGTTTCTAAGAGTATTACTCTGTGCTCTTAAAGTATCCAGTAGGACAAAGCAGGCTGATAAAATGCACGTGCCATTAAGTGTTGTTTGTGCAGAGCTTGTGTGTGTGTGTGTGTGTGTGTGTGTGTGTGTGTTGTTAGGTAGAAAGTGGGGGTGTCTAGTAAGAAAACTTAGGTCTTTTCCTCAGTAAATAGACCTGATGCTCAGTAAATAGACTTCCTTTAAAAGAAAGGAGGGTGAGAAGTAAGTTTATAAATAATTTGGTGATAAAAAATGCATTCAAATAGTTCTGTAAAAACAAGAATGTAAATATATACGTTGTGTGAGATCTCACACAAAGAATTACTTTCCTTAGTAGTGGGTTTAAAAAAGATAGTTTACAAGTAGCCAACTTTCAACTTTTGCTGTGGGCTTTTGATTTTTAAAAAACTTTTGTGCCTCTGTGTTATCTTCCAATATATACCAATAAAAATCATTAGTTTGTTTCCAAAATCCATAAAATACAACCTTATACTTAGTTCTGTTTTTTCACCAAAAAAGAATACAAGCGACAGATTTTCCTTTTGCTATATAGAACAGAGGCTTTTATGAGGTATGGTAGACTTATGCCAACATATTGATAATTAATAGGTCTGTTATTAGGCAGAACAGGCCAACATTCTCATCTCAACAACTATAAAAAAGTTAAATAAACTGCACCTCCTCATATATTTTATAAAAAATATATTTCATAAAAATATCAGAAAGTAGGAAATAATACGAACAAAAATTCCAAGCAAAGAACCACTCTGAAATATGCTGGCATTTTTGATCATCATTTTACTATAATAACCAAGACCCTGCCCCTGCACCAAGTTCCCTACCCCTGCCAATCTCCCAACCCATAGATTTAAAGAACATGACAAACCCTTTACCCTTCAAAGGGGAAGTGTTTTGTGTTTAGCCCCAGCTTCCACAAGGGTGGAGGAGCTAAATTCTGGGAAAAGAGATAAGCTTATAGGAGGAAGGGAGGGTATGATTTAAATAAAGCCTCTGGTGCAATACCCCTGGTGAAAAGTCCCGAGTTCCTTGGAAACTTACTCAACTCTTATGCCCATACTTTGTACCCCTGAACTATGTATGAACCATGTGCCTTATGACCCATAAAGTAAGGAACTTGTGAAGTATCTTATGATTTATGAACCAATATGTACCTCCACCCTGTGACCCTGCCTTAACTGCTATGATTGGCTTCTGTATTGCGCTAGCTTGCTTTGCTGACCATGCAAGAAAAATGGTATAAAAGGATTGCCCACCTGGCATTCGGGGCCACATGCCTGTATGGTATCAGCCCCCCTGCAGGTGTATTAAATTTTATCAGTTATTGCATCAAAGTGGGTTCCATGTTTTTACCTCTGTGACTCAGTTTACTTCATTATCTAGGGGCTGAGAATTTATTTTGACCCATGCAGAGAGCTTTTGCTGGAAAAAAGAAATCCCTCCAAATCTTTTAGCTTTCCTGTGGAATTGGTATATTGATAGGAAAATCGAGTGAAAATACTAAGTGACAGAAGATAACGGTGGAATATTTGAAATGCAAGTAGAAACTCGTGTCAAACAATGTTTTGATATGGTGAGACCGCAAGAACTACAATTAGCATATACTGACTTAGCTGATACAATGTCCATACAGACAGCCTAATTCTTCTATATCATCAGCTCCCAGGACCCCAGGAGCAGACGGTGTCTCTCTTCCACCTCCGCACCAACACTAATTCCTATGTCAAACTTCCAGCAAATGGAAACAATTAGAAGAACACTTCCAAGATCACTGATAATGGTGTATGAGTGAGCCAGAGACTTGCCCCTTCTTGGAGCCTGAAAGGGCCCCCCAGATGGAGGAAACACAGCATGAACCCATCTACAGCTTGTGTGTATACCAGTTGTCAATACCCCTGACTCCACTCCAGATGACATCAAGACTTGTTACTATGGAAGGTTATCAACCCTATGAAATAAAGATGAATTGAGCACATTTGCCTTGAGGGAATCAGAATTTTTAATTTGTACATTAAAAAACTGAATCATTGCAGAACAACAGTAGCATCTCTAATGCTACAAACTGCAAATGTGATAGTCAGGAAAGGAGAACTGCAGCTAGTGATTCAGAATTGGATCTTTTTTTTTTTTGATAGATTTAGTTGTTAATTTTTTAATTCAGTTTTAATTCACCAATATTCTTGGCATTTTCCCAACATTCATTGTTCTAAGAAGACATGAAAGGAATGCTGAATTTTAATTTCTTAGAACACTTAATTTTTCACCATGGAAGAACAAGGTATGCCAGCAGAAGGATTTACTTTTGGGCTTGTCATTTTAGTGAAACTGAGGAATTAAAATTTAATGTCATAACCTTGGGAAATATTTCATTCCCTTGATTTCACCCTATTTATTTCATCTTCCCCTTATTGGATAATTAGCCATATTTATCAGTTGGGAGTTTGCTTGTTGCAACAAAACAGACATGCTAATCAATATCAATTTGGCCTATTTGTCATGGATGGTATATGTTCCATGTAGAACGGCGTTTACTCACTCAAGTCTCTCTCTCACATACACACACGCCCAGTAATCAAATACTTAGATTTATATAACATTCTTGATATCTACAATAAAAATGCAACATTTAAGCAAACAGCAACATGCAACAAAAGCCTCAGAAAAATCAAATATAATCTTAAAGAATGTTGCCATTATAGGGGAAGAGAGTCTAACAATTATTTTGTCATTTTGCTTTGCTTTGCTGATTATATATACTGAGTTCTTATAAGTAAAAAAAAGTCATGTGTTCCTAAAAAATCCATCAAAATCTGCTGGTTTTGTGCATATCATAATATTTTACTTAATAAGGAGCTCAATATGAATTTTGATATAAGCAATTAACAGAAAAATAAGGTCATTTAAAGAGTAATCTGTGGTAAATTATTCTGCTTACAAAGAAACAATTTGCACATTTTTACTCTTACAAAAGATGCTATGTAGAGAAAAATAGGAGGAAGCAGGGAGAGGGGAAGTGGAAGGGGTTTGGGGTCATGGTTATGGCACACCTCTAGGGGGCAGGACACAATTATAAGAGGGACTTTACCTAACAAATGCAACTAGTGCAACCTAATTCTTTGTACCCTCAATGAATCCCAAACAAAAAAAGAACATAGACCCCATCAAGAAAAAAAAAATTCTAAGTATCAGTAAATGCTATTTTTCTAAACATAATTTTTATAATTAGATGTACAACTAGTTCCCATTGCAGAATAGGTAATATATAAGGGTATCATTTGATTTCAAATCCATTTAGAAATGTTACCTAAGTTCATTAATGTTTACAGCACTTTTTCATCTAGTTAGCTAGAAAGTCTACTTTAAATAGTACTTGACACATTTAAAAAACTTAGTTGCAAGTGATTTTTAGAATCAAGTTAATTTTTAGGCTGGCTTAAGATCCTCTGTTAATTCCTTTCACAACAACTTGTTTATCTCATTCACTGTATTTGTTAACCATAATAATTGAGTAATTGTATAATAATTGTTGACAAGATGTTTTTCTGTTATTTTTTGAACTCTAAGAGAGCTTGGGCTGCATTCCTTGCTCATTATACTATACTTAATATTTATCCCAGTGCTTTAAACAAAGAAGTGCTCAGTAAAAATGTGCTTAATGAATGAAGGATTGAATGACCTGTACCAGTAGGTAAATTACGGCTCACATCCAGTTCACTGCCTGCTTTTTACAGCACCTCAAGTTAAGAAGGTTTTTTTTCCCAATATTTAAATGAATGTATTTTTTTCAAATGGTTATATAGTATTTAAATAAAAGCCTCAGTTTTGCCTGTTGCCCCACAAATTCTAAAGCACTTATTATCCAACACTTTTAGGAGTTTTCTGACTGTGAAATAGACCAGCACTGTCCAGTGGAACTGCTGTGGTCATGGAAATGTGGTCTGTCTGTGCTGACCACTGGAATAACCACACATGGCTACTGAGCACATGAAATCCACCCAGTATGACTTCTTATTTTTATTATTTATTTTTTTGAGAATTTTTTTTTTCAAATTAATATGAGGATACAATTTTTAGGTTACATTGTTCTCACTTCCAGGGTAAAGTTCCATTTGGAGAGAAGCGTCTCACCCAGGGGGCGTGTTATACACCCTCAAACGTGCACATTAGGTGAGATCCCGCCTCATGCACTTCCTACTTCTGCCAGACGTTCCCCCCCCCCCGCTGAACTGCACTATTTAGTGATTTATTGTTCTTATGAGAATGTAGTTGTTTATATATTGATTTCATATTAGTATGGGGTACATTGGATATTTATTTTTCCATTCTTGTGATACTTTACTAAGAAGAATGTATTTCAACTCCATCAAGGTAAATGTAAAAGATGAAAAGTCTCCATCTTTTTTAATGGCTGAATGAGAATAGTCCATGGTATACATATACCACAG
>CAUYON010205343.1:0-37316 GCA_963573935.1 Arctocebus calabarensis | reverse complement strand
TCAAGCTGTCACCCTGGAGAGAGTGCTGTAGCATCACAGCTCACAGCAACCTCCAATTCCTGGGCTCAAGCGAGTCTCCTGCCTCTGCCTCCCAAGTAGCTGGGACTGCAGGCACCAGCCACAACGTCTGGCCATTTTTTGGCTGCAGCCGTCATTGTTGTTTGGCAGGTCCAGGCTGGATTCGAACCGCCAGCTCAGGTGTATGTGGCTGGCGCCTTAGCCCGTTGAGCCACAAGCGCCAAGCCAGGTCATTACAGTTTTTATTGTGATATTTACAAATGGTGATTTTCTTTTTTTGAGACAGAGTCTCACTTTGTCACCCTCGCTATAGTGCCATGGCATCACAACTCACAGCAACCTCCAACTCCTGGGCTTAAGCGATTCTCTTGCCTCAGACTCCTGAGTAGCTGAGACTACAGGTGTCCACCACGACACCTGGCTATTTTTTGTTGCAGTTGCCACTGCTGTTTTAGCTGTCTAGGACCAGGTTTGAACCCACCACCTTCGGTATATGGGGCCAGTGCCCTACCCACTGAACCACAGGCACCACCCTATGATTTTCTTTTTTCATCATTTCTTCTCCATTTATCAATGAGAAGTCACTGTAAAACTTCTCCAGTCCCAACCCCGCTAACTCTGTGCTGTTGATCAATAGGGACTTACAGGTATTTTATTCTCTGGGACATATCCATTTTATTATCATTATTCTCTTTGTTGCTCATATTTTCTGAGATTTGGCCATAGGGAACTCCTTTAAGTTGGCTTTTGTGTCCTTTAACGCGCTAAGATAGTTTTTGAAGAGAAAGAAGAAGGTTGCTTGTTATGTTGGAAGAGCCAGCAGTGGAATAGCACATGAGAAGACAGGAGACCTGGGAGAAAGAAAAGCAAGTCTGCAGCCACAGAGGGTCTGTGTGCTGTACGGACGGGACAGTTTGGTCCTATCTGCACCTTTTTGGGAGTGATAGCAGCACTCGCCATTGGCCCTTTGATCTGGGTTTCTTCCTCACATTCTTTTGTTTTTCTTATTCCTCATATCCGAATCGTGGGTTCTTTTAGCTCGTTCTTTCCTAATTTGTTCTCTCAGTCTGTTTGTCCATTTTTTTCCTCTGCCCATGGATGTCTGTTTTTTTTAATTCTCCTCTGTTACCTCCTGGTTGATTTCTCCTGTGCCTTGACAATATGGCTTTTTTCTTTTCTTAGAATAATATCTTACATTTTCTGTAAATTGTTATTTAGGTATGCCTTTCTGGGACACTTTCCCAATCTGACATACTCAAATTTTCTTATTATTTGTATAATCACTCATTGTGATTTGACTACCTTAGGATTTCCCATCTGTATATTCTAGTCTACACTGGTTTTTAAGCTGCATTATAGCTATTAATGTTGTCTGTCATTATGTTCTCACAAGGCACCTAATACCATCAGTAGCTTATTAAATGGAGCTGAGAATTATCAGCATTCTTCAATCCTGTTAGTCATGTTTAGTCAATCCTGCTATATCATGTTTTTATAGAGAGAGCTTATAAGAGTGTCTTCTAGTGCACTTAAATTATCTGTGTAGGAAAAAAATGTTACTGACATTTATTTCATTGTCATTTATTTTTTAACATTACAGCCAGGACTAAAAAAGTGTCTTTGGCCTCAACTTCGGTGATTTACTTTTTTCTGCCCAGAATCTGTAAGTCTGTTGAGCCAGGACAATCTAAACAAAGGATAGGTTCATAGTATTGTTGTTGTAGCACTTAACGCACTTTTCCAAATTATAATTTACCTACTTTTTATCAGTGTAGATTTTTAAAGCAATGTAAATTTATTTCAGTCAGTGTTTTAAGGTCATTATATATTCCATGTGTTTTATGTTCCTGTTCTTAGTATTGATGTGGCCAGCAAATGGAATCAACTCTTTTGTTTATGAGCTAATGATGCCTCTATCAAGGGCAGTCATTTTGTATCATGTCTGTTCACCATAGCAATACAAAATATAGTCATCCCCTTCGTGTGTGGACCTCTTGTGTGGTCCTTTAGCAGGGAAAAATGCTTTTAAAAAGTGATGGAACTGTACTATTTGTCATATTGATGTGCCTCAAATACTTCCACCAGTCACATGAAGAACTAATTGTGCATAAAGTTTGATAAATAGAGCAAAGAGGAGGAAAAGTATTGTTTTATTGTCAAGATACACCCACACACATTTTATTCTTTGTGTGTATATATACCTACCTACCTACCTACCTACCTACCTACATACATACATACATACATATATATGTGTATAATAGGTGTCATGTTTTTGTTAAATTTCATTTGGATTTTCAATTCAAAACATCTAAATCCAATATGTATCTGACTGTGTGTTTTCACACATGCAGCTATTAGCTCCCACTTTTTCTACATAACAAAACAATTTCAGTAAGATCTGTAAAAATGGCATTTCATCATAAAGTGCTGATGAAGTGTAAAAAAGTTTATTTCCCAATAGAAGTTTTAGTAACATAGGACAAATAAACAAGAGAAAGATTGAACGTGTACCTATAATACTGACTAAACTGGTACTTAAATGAAAGTAAGATTCTCTTGTTTTCCACTGCATCTTCAGTTTACCCTTTAGGCAGCAACTCTAAAGAAAGTCAATCTGAATTTTTTACATGGAGTAGGAGGCTGGGTAGAGAATGAGATTATAGCTAAGGTAATCATTTAGGCAATCTTGCCTTTAAGTTTCTAGTTGTTAAATCTGATTTCACTTAACTTACAACTCCTGTGGGGATTTTGCCTACTTTTTAGGGTGACGCAGACTTACGATGCAGGTGCATGTGTCTACTTCTATTTTGCCTTCAACTACAGAGGAATTAGTGACCCACTGGCTGTGTTTGAACAAACTGAGGTAATTTTATATATGTGTATATTGTTTTTATATTTTTCATTAATTTCAATAAGTTTTACTATCAACTTATGAATTTTAATTCGATTCCCCTCAATCACATATATATATATATATATTTGCCTGGCTGCCAGCCCATAGAAATGAAAAGCATATTTGTTGCACTGCCTTATATACTGAATTGTGAGTCTAAAATTAGTATACTAAGTGCCTGGCTTTTGAGTCTTTGGTTGTTACTTACAATACACAATAGCTGATTAAATTTAAGAACAGTAGGTATTCTTCTGGCTATAAGATGTCACTTTGGCAGCCCACCTTTCTCTGGATGGTAGCTGCTGATGAGGTCAGCAGTCCTAATGCTCTTGGTCTGTTGCTGAAATATCATTCTTAGTTTGCCTTTTTTGTTTGGTATCCAAAGCTCTGTGTAAGTGATACAGGTTCATTAGCTAGCAGTTTTTATTACATTTTTTAAGCGATCTTAAGCTGCTAATTTTTGTAAAGCCTTCTATTGGTAGCCTATAGCCTATATTTCTCATTAAAAGTTATGCCTGGAATTGAAGAAAAAAACTTAGTGGAGGATCCTCTAGGAAGCTGAGGAGTCTTAAAAGCTCAGCTGTTATGTTTTCTTTCTTTCTTTTTTCTTTTTAAACTCTATTGCATTCTTGGCAAAGACAGTATTACAAGATAATTTCAGTGGCACACTTTTAGACCCAAAACATAGACAAGGTTAGGTTGGCACCCTTCTTTCTATCTCATCTTTTTTTTTTTTTTTATTTTGTAAAGTTTTTTTTAGGTATTATTGAAATATAGTAAACTATATATATTTAAAGTGTACAATATGGTGAGTTCTTACATAAGTATACACTATGCTTATGAAACCATCACCCCAGTCAAAGTAATGAATATATTCATCACCCTCAACATGTCCTCCATGAGGGTACTATGGTTTTGTCTGTGATAGCTTTGTAAGTAATTTTGATTCTCATGCCCACTGTGTGATATTAGGCAAACAAATTAACCTGTTTAAGTTTCATTTTCTTTATCTGTAAAGTGGGAGTATTTATTCCACAAGACTATAGTGAAAATAAATGAGATCCTATACGGAAATTACTTGGTGTTTTTTTGGACATACAGGAAGCAATTAACAAGTATCAGTCACTTATGCTTTATTGGTATAATGAGATGGTCACTGAAAGGTAGGACCCAACTCTGAATTTATAACTTCTTATTTATTATTATTATTATTAACAATTTCATGGCTGAATTGGTCATTTTGCCTTTTTTCTTCTAGCATACCAAGTGGTCTTAATGATTGCTCACTAGAAAAAAAAAAGCTAGGCTGCTAGCTTAATTTTAATTGGTTTTCAAACATTTAACCTAAAAGAGGAAAATTGAGCTTCTAGGTTATTGTTTAATGTGGGAAATATGTGCTTCCTTTGGGAGTTGGATTTTACTCTTTTATTTCAAAGTGAAGTCTAAGTAGCACTGATTTGCTGTGTTGTTTCCGAATATAGGCAGCTGCTAGAGAAGAAATCCTTGCAAATGGAGGGAGCCTGTCACATCACCATGGAGGTATTCTTTTCATCAGTAGAATTCTAATATTCTCACTTTTAAAAATATTTGGTTCAATAACATGCTGAAGGAGTCAAGACGTGAATAATTCGAGAGCACTTGGGATTTCTCAAAGATTTTGTCTTGTAGAATAGCTGTCACTGAAGTGGGTAGGTAAGTTGTGGTAGTAACCTTAAGAAGCTTACTTTGACAGGCCTTCTTAGATATGAAATTTAGCCAGCCTTCTGAGTTCTCCAGGACTTCCTGTTACCAGAGAATAGCTCAGCTTGCCTGGGAGGTATTTGACCCTTACAGCAAAAATTTTTAAAGGGGAAGAAACCCTACATAAATGCTTTTCAGCCACTGTTGGAAGGTAGTTCTACTATTACATTGAAGAGCTATTTATTCTGCCTACCCAAAGTTCAGCAAGTTAAGATAGGATTTGAAAAAAATCTTTTTTTTAAGATTTTAATACTGTTACTGCCTGATGGCCATTTTGGTAAGTATCAAGTTTTATGTGAGAATTTATCACATCACCAAATAAAAATTATTTGGATATATCTACTTTTGTTACCAGCAGGCTATGAAAATAACATGAAATGATCTTTTTATTTATTTATTTATTTTTATTTTTTTGAGACAGAGTCTCAAGCTGTTGCTCTGGGTAGAGTGCTGTGACACCACACAACACTACTCACAACAACGTCCAACCCTTTTGCTTCAGTGATTCTCTTGTTTCGGCCTCCCAAGTAGCTGGGACTACAGTCTCCCACCACAACACCCAGCTATTTTTTTGTTGTAGTTGTCATTGTTGCTTAGCTGGTCTGGGCTGGGTTCGAACCTGCCAGCCTCGGTGTATGTGGCTGACACCATAACCACTGTGCCAAGGGTGCCAAGCCCATGTGATCTTTTTAAAACTTAGACAGTGATTCTTTTGTCACTAAAAATTTTTAATGTAATTTATAAGGTTATTTATTTCCTATAACAGAAATTTGTCCTTAATATGGCTATCCTTCAATACAGTTTGATGCTTAGGGAAATAGAATGGTATAGACATTTTTTAGGAAGGAGCATGAAAATCAATGATCACCCAGTTTAAAAATTCAGTTTCTATGCCTTCTCTGGATTCTTCATATCCTTCTTTTCCTATTTTGTTTTCCTTCAGAGCATTTATCTAATATCTGTGCATTTGTACTTCTTAAGATTATCTCTTCCTACTAGAAAGTGAGAATCCATGAAGACAGGAATTTTTGTTTTGTTCATGGTTGATCACTAGCATCTACACTTGATCTTAGCCAAAAGGGATGATCACTAGCATCTAGAACAATTATTCACCTCATTAGCCCTTTATACGTTTGTGCAGAATGAATCAAAGGATTTTGGTGGAAAAAGTAGTGGACTATAGAGTGTCTGTATCCATGTGACTTTCTTATCACCTGGATAAGAAAGACCTGGAAAAGATTGCTAACATAGATGAATGAAATAGAAAGATATTTCCCAATATCATTGGGAAGATCAATTTAATCTTTTGCTATCACTTTACTTTTTTCTTAACCTGTACAGATAAATTTTTTGGCTGGTAAGCATTAAACTGAATTCTTTTTTCTATTTATTATTCTTTCCTTTGAAGAAACATTCGAAGGAATGTTAGAAGGACAGAAGTAAAGAAGGAGAAAATGGTTATTTAGAAACGTCTTAAATAGAATTAAAAGCTTCTGATTAGTCTGCGAGTCTGAACTTCATTTTGGAAATTAAAACTACTATTTTATTAGAGGTATTTCATGAAGCTACTTAGATTTTAGCCTCTTCCTTTTAAATGTTCAAAAAGGCAGTATACATGAATTTAATTAAATCTTTTATTCTATTTCAGGATGATTCTGTATTAATATATAAGGAACTTTAAAAAAATACATAATATGGGGTGGTGCCTATGGCTCAAAGGAGTAGGGTGCTGGCCCCATGTACTGGAGGTGGCGGGTTCAAAACTAGCCCCAGCCAAAAACTGCAAAATAAATAAATAAATAACATAATATGAAGTATTTTATGCTCTTTATTCTAAATTGATTGCATGGTGGGAAAGGAAGCAAAATAATTTAGCTGTAATTACCTGTTTGAAAAAATCTTAACATTTTTTCCTTTGTAGCCAATAGTTTTGTCCTTTGGTACACATGTCAGCAATTAACAGTGCATCTTTTCCTTTAAAATCAGAAAATGTGGGTTCTGTGTTTATAATTGTAAATATGGGAGAGAGATGATTCTACCAGAGGGTGACAATAGCTGGATCATGTGTATAAGGAGGAAATAAGGGTTGTTTAGGTAATTAGTTATGAGATGAGCTGTATCCTTAATTTGGGGATGATGTTCTCAGTTCACTCAAGCAACGTGTCAGAAATTCTGTCGAAATTAGAAATGACCAAATGACCTCAAACAATGCAGATGAAAAAAACCAAGAGTTTTTTCCTTAGTCAGTGACTCTTTACTTCTGTAGGATCTCTGAGGATATTCAGGTCCCTCCTGTAGTGTCTATTTGTGAGATGCAGAAAGTGTAGTATGTGAGAACTGCAAATGTTTCTATTTCAGACATGCTCCAGAAACTGAGAGCTCCTCGGTTGGCTTGAACAGAGCCTGCAGAAACATTTTTGAAATAATGTCTGTAAAGTTTTCATTACAGAAAAAAGGACAAACAGTAGAACCTCCGTAGTGGACCACCTCCTTAAGTTCACCTAATTTTCATAGACTGGACAGGCAGCATATGTACACAGCAGTCCTAGTTCCTTTTGTTGACCACCACCATGTGTTGACCAGATTATTACAGTCCCTTGGGTGGTTCTATGGTATACACAAATTTAAAATAAGAGAATTAAACAACTCTAGTACAGATTTATTTGAAACTGATTTTATTTGTGAAAGCTAAGGTAATGGGCCCTAAAATTAATTAATATACAGAAATATAGGTTAAAAAAAGTTGAAAAATGTAAACCTTAATCTCTAAGGATTATTCATTTCTTGAGCACAAAACAAATAATATAAGTAGCTTCTTTAAATTTTTGATATAAAGTATGCTTAATGCTTTTTAATATGGTATAATCTGTTTTCCTTATTGTAAATATTACTGACCTGCTAGACCATAGGGTTTCAAAAAATGAGTTCTTCCCCTAAGGGCCTTATAGTCCAAAAGAATAAAATATAGCATTTCAAAAGCTACTAATTAAAACTCCTAGGATTATATCACCACTTCAACAAAGGCAAAAGTCTACCCTTTTCTTGGAAAAGAACTCAAAAGGTGATTTTAATAAATATGCAAATAGTATAGATGTTGAAACAATGCAGAGAAGGGAGATAGAATAATAAAGGAAAATAATTAACATTTATAAAGCAATAAATGTTCGTTAGATTCTCTGTATAACTTACTCTCCTTTAATTATGCTCCAAATGGAGTGGAGTAGATATTATTTCTGTCTTTTTTTTGTAGAGACAGAGTCTCACTTTTTCGCCCTCAGCAGAGTGCCATGGCATCACACAGCTCACCTCCCGCGAGTAGCTGGGACTACAAGCGCCCACCACAATGCCAGGCTATTTTTCTGTTTTGCATTTCAGCCGAGGCTGGGTTTGAACTCACCACCTTCGGTATATGGGGCCCGGCAACCTACTCAATGAGCCACAGGCACCGCCCTGATTATTTTTGTCTTTTAAGTGAAGACACAAATTCTGAGTATAACGTAACTAACCCCCAAAGATAAGCAATAATTATTAGTGCCAGAATTTTAATTTGCACTCATTTCTTCCTGACTCAGTATCCCTGTCTTCTGAATTAAAAGCCTAAACTATGTGAAATAAGTAAAAGCTGAAGAGATTGAAATTGACAAGCTTTGAAAAGAGACACATAATTAATTTTAAAAATGGATATGAAAAGAAAGGTTATTTATGCTTCACCATTTTTATTTTAAAATTTAAAACTTGTTTTAGTTTTGACATTGTCTAAAATTATTACTTGCCCTGCATTAGATGAAACAGATGAACAGAAAGAATCAAAATTTTAATTTCCTCATCATAGATATTTTTGTTTTTTTTCTCAATTCTTGCTCATGCTCATAAATCACTTTTCTGTTTGTTTTTACACTTCTGGTTGTAGGTTCATAATGTATAAAATAAAACAAATACAAGTCAGATTATGTTACAGTAAAACACTTATATAATTTATGTGCATTTTCAGGTTCTAGGCTTTTATTTGTTGAAGAATGCAAGTTTAGTGAATTTATTGCTAGAAATTATTGGAGTAAAGTTGAATATGGTTTGAGTGCATATTAACTTATTGAGAGGTTATATTTCATTTAAATAGAAATCTTTTATTTCTGTCCTGTTTCTCATTTTAGTTTCTATGTGGTCAAATATATGATATCATGGAAACAAACTCTAAGCTACCTGCTTTCCTCTAATGCTTAGAAAAAGAAACCAAGTGAAGTCTGAATATAAAATATGCTTCAGGTATGCTGATAAAATGAAGATGTCTCCCTTTTCTAGTTTTCCCTCTTCCAAACTGCTAAATATTGGAGTATGCAAGGGCTCAGCCCATATGCCTTCATTCTTCTGCATTCACTCATTTCCTTAATAATTATCTCAGTTCCATGACATAGAAACCACATATCTGCTGATGACTCCCAGATACCAAAAGATAGCACCTCTCCTACCACCGCCCTAGTTCAAATCACTGTCTTCTCCTTCAATAGCCCCCTGACTGGTCTGTATGCTTCCATTGTGCTCCTCTAATCTCATTTCTCTAGCTACCAGAGTAATCTTTTTAAAAATTCCTTGCATTCAAAATAAAATCTAGACTACTATCAGGACCTTTTAGGACATTATTGGTGCATAGCATATTCATCTCTGTGTTCTCACCTCTGAGTACTTTTTTCTCTATAAAGGCTTTGGCTTTCTTTGGCTTTCTCAGACATACCATTTTCTTTCCCCAGTCAAAGCCTTTACTATTTGTTCCTTCTTTTTCTAATGTTCTTTTTCTCATTCTTCTCCCCAAATATTTGTGCAGCTCACTTTCATCATTTAGATTTTTGATTCAGATGTCGCCTTCTTAGAGGTCTCTTTCCTACTCTCTTGTGTGGTTTCTGTCTTCCTCATTTGAATTAAGTTCATTGAGGATATTGAGTTCATCTTGTTTGTCTCTATATTTCCCAGTCCCTAGAACTGGCGGCTCTACATAGTTCTAAGAGTAGATACTCAGTGAATGAGTTAAGTGAGTAAAGAGGTGGATGCCCATGTGCTCACAGAATTTGGGGCAGTTTTGCAAAATCTCAAAAGCTCTGAGTTTCTCATATTAGAATGGCAATGATCTTATTATTAATTTAGCTTCAAATATTGAATAACCAGGTCTTATTTGAATATAGCATCAATATTTAACTACAGAAAGGTTCAGTTTATTCCATAATATTTCTGGGAAAGTATATTAAGAGAATCAATTATTTAGTGGAGAAGTAAGGTAAAATATACATTTCTTTGCAACTCCATATCACCAGCTACTTTAATGCTGTTCCCCTGATGTACTAAGTACGTAAGGTTCCATTCAAAGATTGTCTTAAATATAAATTTGAGGGGCTTTGGAATGAAATTTATGGTTAACTTCTGCCTCTGTACTAGCTGTGTGACCTTAGGAAAATAATTTTACCTGCAAAATAGGAATAATAGTACCTGTCTCATCGATTTGTTGTAAGAGCTAATTGATATTTGTAAACCATTTAAATGTCTTGCATATTGTAGGTACTTAAAAAATAGTAGTTTGTGAAATAATTTTAATAATAGCAATAGACATTACCAGGTGGAGCTCAGGTTTATATTCTCAAATTCTTGACTTAACCATTAAAAAAAGGGTTACAATTTATTTGAAGAAGATTCATATATTCAAGGATATGGCTCAACAATGGTCTTAATACATTTTTGTCTGTGACTTGCTGTTGGTTGCACTTATTTTCTTTTTTTGCAGTTGGTTGCCCTTTAAAGGGAGGTGTCTTACAATTTGTGTGAAAGGAAAATAAAATCTTTCGCATTATCGGCTGTGAAATTTACTATAAAAAATATCTGTATTCATAATAGCTTCTCTATTACTTTTTTAAAAACCATATTTTTACTTATTGAAATACTGGGTAAAATCAGGGTAGACAACTATAGGTAAAATGAATTTAACTTATTTGCACTTAAACCAGGCAAATTGGTACTGATGTCCTCATGGTGCAGCACACCTTTCTACAAATATTAGAGTCGTGAACACATTAGGGAGTGTAGTGAAACACAGAGCCAAAAGGGGCAGAGGAGATCCATGAAGTGCATGCTGGCTAACATTCTACCTGGACAATTGAGATTTTTAATAAGTAAAGCCTCCCATTCCTCAGAGAACCGAAAATAGATATACCATTTGACTACTGAATCCCACTAATAGGTATTTACCCAATAGGTATGTACCCAAAATAAAAAAAGATCATGAGGACATTTGTATCCAAATGCGCAGAGCAGCACAGTTCATAATAGCAAAGCTGTGGAAATCACCCAGGTGCCCCTTAGCACATGAATGGACTAACAAACTATGTTAGGCACGTGAATACCATGGAATACCGTGCAGCCCCCAAAAGGATGGAGACTCTGCATGCCCTGGAACAATCTAGAGGGTTTTGAGGAGCCCTCTCCTAAGTATCACAAGAACGGAAAAACAATCAGTGCACTCAATACCAGTCTGAAACCAGAAGACCAGCAATCAGAGAGCCACATGAGAAAGTCCCAATCAAATTCAAGAATGGGGAAGAGGGGTTCAGTAGCTTCCCACCCAACTGGCACCTTCCCTGGGTATAGGGCCACAACTCTGACTTTCATGTGTAAATTATATAACCCAATAGTTTGTTCCCTCATATTAATCTGAAATAAAAACAAAAACACCCTTGCCTTCTAAGTATTCATGTGTGAAGGAAAAAAAAAAGGTAAAACCTCCCAGGCCGAGAAAGTAGTAATAATCCTTCACACATTTTGTACTTTTTACTTCCCATTCTTGAAGTTAGATTCTAAATCCTAAAGCTGTCGAAACCGGTAATATAACTACTTCTCTATAGCCAAAGACGTCTTCTACCATGTTGTCCGTAGCAGCCAGTGTTATTGGAACCTCTGATTAGACCCCAGTCTTGCAGTAGGCACACTGAGAGCCAGAACAGAGGCAGAATACTTAGCTCTAAAATAAGAAAATCCTACTGGAAAGGAAAGG
The DNA here is from genome assembly GCA_963573935.1 of Arctocebus calabarensis. Lineage (NCBI taxonomy): Eukaryota > Metazoa > Chordata > Mammalia > Primates > Lorisidae > Arctocebus > Arctocebus calabarensis. The sequence goes on along the minus strand of CAUYON010205343.1, from coordinate 25,632 downwards.
GTTCAGCCATCGTCCACAGTGCAACTGAGTAATTCACCCATCTTCAGGATGCACGTTCATTGAATAATTTAGAAATGAATCCATGGTTTCTGGGGGTCTAAAATACTTAGTGGTTTATTATAGTACATTATGGCTTTCTCACGCAGCTTCCAAGGCACTGGCAAGAAAATTCTGCTAAAACTGCCAGCAGAACTGTAGAAGTTCCTCTCCACAGTTAAGGAAGGGATTGTTTCAGGCTTGGGTGCATCAGGTTTGACTGTTCCAGGAATGGTTGCTCCAAGACTGGCTATTTCAGGTTTGATTGCTTTAGGTCAGGTTGCTGCACGTTAAAGGTGTCCAGATGGGTTCATCATGCACGCCTGGTGTACAGGGAGTGGAGGCCTGAATATTCTGTGGGTGCTGAGGCTTTCTGAGCTTGAGTGATACTGTTGCCCTTCTTTAGCCAGTTATTTGGATGCCTCCTCTTAGATTTCATTCTCTGGTTCTGGAATCAGGTCTTAACCTGTTGTAGCTGAGGTTCAGGATGTTGGAAAGTTCTTGGATCTGCTGGAAGCCAAGGTATTTCTGTCTCTGAAATCTGTCACGAATATACACTGCTGGGTTATAGAGAACATGGTTCTGGTCTTCTGTTTCTTGACCTGGACCTTATCTTCCCTCTTCACTGCACTCTCTTCTCTAGAAGTCGGTAGTTTTACTTTGAGACTACTGGAACAATCAGGGATGCTGTCTTGAGTCAGCAGATCTGTGGAGGAAGGAAGAGAAGACTGTGTCACTAGAAGACATTTGCAAAGATGGATAATTTTATTTTTCTTTCTTTTTTTTTTTTAATTGAGACAGTCTCACTTTGTCACCCTCTGTAGAGTGCGGTGGTGTCATAGTTCACAGCAACCTCAAACTCTTGGGCTCAAGCAGTTCTCTTGCCTCAGCCTCCCTAGTAGCTGGGACTACATGCGCCTGCCACAATGCCCAGCTATTTTTTTGTGTAGCAGGCCTGGGCCAAGTTCTAACCCACCAGCCCCAGTGCACAGGGCTGGCGCACTAACCACTGAGCTATGGGGTGCTCCCAGATGGATACTTTTCTTCAGGTCCACAAGTCACAGGCATTGGAGAAGAGTCACTAGAATCAGATGCTTCAGAGCAAGGTGACCTTTGGGGATGCAGTGGATCCACACTCATGTTATTGAGAAAGAGGGCAAAACTTAAGAAGGAGCTGGACTATTTAAGAAGGTGGGGGGAAGGCTAAGACTTACATATCTAAGTAAAATCTCCAGATGTAAAAAGATCCGAAAGCCAGGAAGAAGAGGGTCCTTCCATAACAGCAGGAGGTAATCAGCGCAACCCAGCAAAAATCAGCTTCTCTATTTAAAATAAACTATCTAATTTATAAATTTCAAACATGCAGCACTAAGTAGTATAGTTTCATAAAGAAGAAAACATTTCAGTATAAATTTTAAATAATGTGTTTAATTGCTCTGCTAAACTTATTCAGTGCTAGAGCTTTTGAGAGATCATTTATGTATAGGAAAGATTTCCCTTAATTTCCTCCCTGAACTTAAAAGTTGACCTCATAAGTAGCATCTTTACTTACTGACCTTCAGGCAGTATTCTGACACTCTTAGTACCATTTTTTAGTTCCAGAAGGGCTGAGGTCTGGGAGAATATTGATGTAATTTCTCTTAAAGGGTTTGGCCTGTAATTATGATTAATAACAGTTGCTTTCCCTATCTGGAAATAGACAGGCTGGTTTGTCTGCCTACAATCATGCTGTGATAAATGGAGCTATTTTAACTCTGGTTTTGTGTATCAGAGAAAACAGATGTAGTCTGGAACTGGAGGCTATAGGAAATATAAAGCCAACTTAACTTAATCTTCATAGTGCTTGTTTTTGTGACTGACGAGCTGGTCAGTTTAAATAGCAGAGTTTGTCAGCTATTTAATTTCAATTTATGACTTAAGTTTTCAAGTTGTTCATTTCCTAAAATTATACCTAAGTTCTTGTCAAGAAGTAAAAAAATCTTGCTTAAATAAATATAACCTGCTTTAGTTCAAATATTGGTTATCTTTATCCAACCAAAATGATTTCCCACTACAGTCATGGGGCATTTGCTCTCAGCTATTTTGGTGGTCTTAACAGAACTCAATATTATTAGAAATGTTAAGACTAAAAGGAGACTACTTGGAAGAAGCTGAGTAAAAGACCAGATTTGGGGCTATTTGTTAACCTATAGTGTGAAATAAAAAGCATACAGATTGGAAAGAAAGAAATAAAACTGTCCTTATTTGTAGATGACATGACTCTGTAGAAAATCCCAAAGAATTTATAAAAACAATAAGCAAGATAGCAAAATAACACTTAAGAATCAATTGTATTTCTGTATTTTAACAGTAAATATATAGAGACCAAAAGTTAAAATATAAATTGCTTTAAGGAAAATACATTAGTCATAAATCTAATAAATGTAGGATCTTTATTCTGAAAATTAAAGAACGCTGATGGAAGGAATCAAAGAGAACTTCAGTGAAGAGACATTCATGGGTTGGTAGAAAACTACCAATATAGTAAAGATCAGTTCTTTCTAAATCCATCTGTGTAGTTAATGCATTTTTAATCAAAATATCAGCAAGGCTTTTGTAGACATAGAAACCATTCTAAAATACGTATGTAAAGGCAGTGGAACTAGATAGCTAAGACAATTTTGAAGAAAAGAAGAATAAACTGAGAGCAGTCAATCTACTATGTACCTGACTTCAAGACTTGTGATAGAGTTACCGTAGTCAACACAGTGTGGTATTTAAGGAAGGTACGGAGACTAGTGGAACAGAAAACAGAAGCCAGAAACAGACCTACACAACTGTGTCCATTGATTTTCACAAAGTACAGAAGCAGTCTTATTGAGGAAGCATCACTTTTGCAACAAATTATGCCAGAGAAATTGAATATCCTTAGACCAAAAAATAAATAAATAAATAAAATTGACCCAAACCTCATACTTATATAAAATTTTTAGGAAAAAAAGTAGGAGAAAATCTTCAGGACTTAGACTGGACACTAAAAGTATAATTCATAAAAGAAAAAATTGGTAAACTGGATTTCACCAAAGTTGAAAACTTTTACTCTGGGAAATACTCCATTCAGAGGATGCAAAGATAGGTTAGGAATGGAAGAAAATGAGTGCAAATCACATATCCAATAACAGACATTTATAAAGAACTATTAAAGCTCAATAGTGAAAAGAAAGCAGTTTAATTTGATAATGGGCAAAAGATAGGAAGAAAAATTTGAATATGGATAGTAACTAATCACAGGAAAACATGTTCAGCATCATTTGCCATTAAGGAAATGCAAAGTAAAACCATAGGAGATATCACTACATACCTCTCAGGCTGGCTAAAATCAGAAATAGTAACACTATCAAGTTCTGGCAAGGATGTGGAAAAACTGGTGGGAATGTAAAGAGGTATAGCCATTTTGGAAAATACACTCAACCTAGCAAATGCATGCTTGAACATTTGTACCAGAGAAATGAAAATGTATGCTTACATAACAACGGGTATATGAATTTTCATAACAGCTCCAAACTGGAAGCAATGTAAATGTCCTTCATTTGGTGAATGGCTAAACAAACTGATATATTCTTTCCATGGAATACTAGTCAATAAAAAGAAACAAACTCTGGATACATGTAACAACTTGGATGACTCTCCAGGGAATTATGTTGGGTGAATAAAAGCCAATCCCAGAAAGTTACATACTGTATAATTCTATTTCCATTAATTTGGAAATGCAGGAGTTATAAAAGTAAAGAACAGATGAGTGGTTTTGAGGAATTTGGGCTAGAGAGGGTATATGTTAGAGTATAAACAGGCTCGGATGCTTGCGTGGTGGAACTGTTCTATATCTTGACTGTATCACTGTCAATATGTGGTTCTTTTGTTAGCCATCAAATGAATATAGCCTTTCCAACATTGAAAAGTATCAGATTACCATGAGGTAGAAAGTTTGTTTTGCTCATTCACTTTTTTGGTTTCCTTCGACTGGCCCTTTCTCATAAAATTTTTAAGATGATTATAATATTTTTCCACTGAAGCAATGTACTGTAAAAGCTAGTTCAGCCCATAATATAGCTGAACATCAAAATCTGTTTCAGCTGTATCACAGGTTTAAACAGATTTGTGAGCTGACTGAAAGTCTGCAGCAAGAATTCACTCATCCCTGCCCCATCTCACCTGTGCAAATACACATGCCAAGTCCAAGACAAAAGAGCTCAGGGACAACATTGTGTTTGCTGTCTTTTCACACGTGCTGTACCAGTAGTAGCTTCCAGGCTCAGGTGTATCAGCAGGAAAGAATAGGTGGCTTAAATAATATTGCTTCTCTTTGGACCTCTAAAGAAAACTTTTTCTTCCCCCAAATTTTATGTTTAAGACTCTTACAAGTAAGATGTTTGTTAGTCTAAGAATGCCAGTACTCCATTATTATATTGTTACAAGATAATTAACTTTTTAATTTTATGTGATTAGCAGTTAATCCCAATAGATGTTTTCAAGTATAAAATTTTTTAAAAGTTACTTTAGGTAAAATTTATTTCTAATATTATTCCATAGCTTTGCTGTCTAATACAGAAGCTAGTAAGCTATATGTGACTATTTAAATTTAAATTAATTAAATAAAATTTACAGTTCACTTTCATAGTTGGACTTACTACATTTCAGGTAGTGTATATTCATATATGGTTAGTGGCTACTGTATTAAACAGTGGAGCTATAAAATGTTTCTATACAGAATGTTCTGTTGGTCAGTACTGTGAAACATTATTTTGTACAAGTTAAGGACCCCTAATCCAAAACCCAGAGTTCTTCAAACTGTGTAACTTTTTAAGCGTCGGCATGATGCCACAAAGGGATATTCCATATATGACCTCATATAAAAGGTCACAGTCAAAACACAACCAAAACTTTGTTTCATGCATAAAATTATTAAAAATACTGTATAAAATTACCTTCAGGCTGTGTGTATAAGATATGTATGAAACATAAATGAATTCCATGTTCAGAATTAGATCCCATCCCAAGATACTTTATTATGTAAATGTAAATATTCCAGAATCCCCCCAAAATGCTGTATCTGAAATACTTCTAGTCTCAAGCATTTAAGATGAAGGATACACAACCTGTATATATTTTTACCTATTGATTCGGAAAAGGATCCCTAAAATATGACTTAAAACTTTTCTTCAGTGGACATTCAAATTTTTAGGTGTTAACTTTTAACATAGATTCAAATTTTTAGGTGTTAACTTTTAAAGTGCAGTAGTATTTGTTATTAATGGTTAATGTTCTTACAGTGTAACTTCTGTCTACTACTTTTCCCAGAGTTTCTCTCAACTTAGTAAGTGACCTGAAATTTAGAGCACTAAATTGCTGCAGATGGCAATAAGTCAAATCCTGCAGATGACAACAAGTCAAATCCAATTGGTTATAAGCAGTAAATGTATGTCACCTGTATGGAAATGTGAGTTCCTAGAAATAGACATTTGGAAGCATACAGGCATCAGGATTTCTCATTCTGAGCACTGTTAACCCTTTTGTCTGGGTAAATCTTTGTGTGGTTGGCTGCCCTGTGCCTTATAGAATGTTTAGCTGCATCCTGGCTTCTGACCAGTAGATATAAGTAACATTGCCGAGTTATGACAACCAAAAATGTCTCTAGATACTGCTAAATGTTTCAGGGGTAGGTTAGGGGACAAAATCACCCCAGTTTAGAACCACTGATAGAGCTGAAAGAGTCCTAGAGATTTTGAAGGAAGTGAATGCTTAAGGTTCTCTGATACACCTTTTCCTATACTACAAAACAGTTTGCAATATACCCAAGAAATAGTGTCAGAATAGAGGGAATGCGAGACAGATACAACCAGCAGAAATTAAGAAAACCCTAGATATTTGAACCCTGTATCTAAAATGGCTTATGTTGTTTCACACTTACTTTTTATTTCAATTGACATTTTTTTGGATTCCTACAGTGTGGCACATCCTGTTTTGCAACAGGACTGCAAAGAGGAATAAAATGGGCCCTGGTCTGCAAGGAGTGTTGGTATCTTTTGTCCTTTCCCACCCCGTCTAGGCTGCTGTTGTTTGACCTGTTCACTTGCTCGGTCAGTGTTGTATGGGCATTGATTGCTACTCTGGGTGAAGTTTTGAGTGTGTCAAGATGTCTTTTGTGGACATAGTATAGAATTAGCATTTAACAGTGGTTCTGAAGACAAGTGGAATCCAGCTCTTGTGATCACTTAACTCAAACTTTTTTTTTCTGTTTCATGGTCTCTAATGGCCCACCTATTCAAGGATCTATAAGCATTGAGAGCTATTATATAAACTGTGCAGATAAAATTGTAGCATGAAGGGAACTGATATTTTAGATTCAAGAAAAATATTATAATATCATATTTAAGTTGCTTTAAAATGTTTGGTATCCATGAATTTGTCATCATGGTATCAGAATTTTCATTAGTCGAAAATAAGCTAGATGACTTAGTGAAATCAAATATGATGTTTCGTATCCACTGAGCATTAAATTTATTCTTTACGGAATCTTGGATAGTCATAGTCCCATCTCATATTCCCTTAAAGATTGATGTTTGCATCCTAAGTTTGAGGTCTCTTGGCTAACATTCAGCACACACCTCCACCAAGACCAACTACGCATAAGAAACGTGCTTTCTGGACAAGCAAATGGACAACTAAATCGTCTTTGCAGGTTGAAACCTTCCTCTAAAGAAACATTATCATGGTCAGATCACCACGTAACTCAAGGAGTAGAAATTTCCCATTGTTATTCTCTGTTCTCGTCAGTACTTAAGAAGTTCCAGGGTGTCAGAAACCTCATCTGGGAAAGGGTTGGATGTCCTGCTAAGGACTAGTTCCTTACTAACCTACCCGTAGTTTGATTAGATGAATTAAACATTGAAATACACAGTCAGTCCTCTGGTCACTCATGTAAGCAGCTGAGTAGATTTTCTTTTTAAAATATTACCCATAGAATAGTGCTAAAGAGGTATCCAGGATGTTTAAACTAGAACTCTCAAAATATAGTTGTTATAATAATGCTTAGGTCCTTTTTGCTTTGGCTGTGGCTAAATTCTATTACTGAGCCTTTAGTTTCAATAATCTAAATGTATGGCCTATTTCATAATTTTTTACTTCGGCTACATCTATAATCTTTTTTATTCAAAAAGTTAAAATATATCTAGCCAAAGAGACCTCTGTGACCAGCAAACCCCAAATTTATTCCTTTGTAGTCAGGACTGTTTGGTAGTTTCTGCTACATCTTCAGTCCCTTAAACCACAAGGAGTAGTTCCAGATAATTTTTGGTGGCTAGACTGGCTACCACATTATCCAAGCAAAGTATCACCCCATCTTATACTCTGTGCAATATGTCTGTTCATTCTTTTATGCTTTTGTTCATACCACAAAATGCATTCTTTCTTGGATCTGTTAGCATCTAAAGGGCAATATGAACCTATGATTTCAAAGACAGCCCCTGAAAGCTTCTATTTTCTTTGTTCCAAAAGTAATTTTTTTAAATGTATTGTACATTGTGGAAGAATACAAAAAACATTTTTCTAATCTGTATATACATTATTAGAAATTAAATTATAAAAAAGGTGAACTCCACTTTTAAGCAAAACAAGAATTCCTTCTTCCCTAATTTCTTTTCTATAATGTTCAATATTTGGCTCTTTTTTGTATCTTGTAAAATACATTCAGACTCTTGAATACCTGGCTTAAGGATTTAAGGTATTATGTATTTAGAATAATAGTGAATTGTGGAATAGAGGGTCCCTATCTTGTTTTCAAAGATGATGAACTTGGCTTTTTGTATATGTAGTGTTGACTGTAAGGCTAGATTTATAATTTTAGAAAATCAGAAGTCAAAAGAGTTGAGTTAGTAACCATAAATAACCCTATATCAGATTATTCAGGTCTAGAAAGAGAAATAAATGGCATGTGCCTTTTCAGTGGATAACTATCATGTACAAGATGAATTAACATAGTCTTAGGTCACCTATTCTTCGGTATCTTTATTTACTGTCCACCCCTTTAACATGGCATAGTATATAAAAGAGTATCATTTCTTACCTTTCTGAAAATGAGCTCTACAGATATTTAAAGAACTACTATATAGTTGTATACCCATATGTGTTACATGTGAACAGATCAGAACAGTCAGCTAATTTTTGAATGCTGAATACAAATAAGGATTGTACAAAAGGCGTTATTGTTATTTAGCTCTGGAATAAAAACTTCTGCTTTGAAGTGTGTTCCTTTGAAAGCCTGTAGTGTTTTGTTGCTGTTTTAGTTTATTGATGTATGTGAGGCAGCCACAGAAAGTTCTCCAGGCACACATCGAGCATTTTAACTTCAAGTGTTTTCTATTTGTACACTTACCTTACAATGTGACTTAAATTGTTAACAAAACCCCAAAATTTCTAGTCCTTTTAATCACATAAGCCAAGATTTCTTCAAGTGTTTTCTATTTGTACACTTACCTTACATGTGACTTAAATTGTTAACAAAACCCCAAAATTTCTAGTCCTTTTAATCACATAAGCCAAGATTTCTTCAAGTGTTTTCTATTTGTACACTTCAAGTGTTTTCTATTTGTACACTTACCTTACAATGTGACTTAAATTGTTAACAAAACCCCAAAATTTCTAGTCCTTTTAATCACATAAGCCAAGATTTCTAACCCCAGTTCAAATTCTGTTACCAATGGAAGAAGAAGCTCACAGACCTGTTCCACCAAAGGGTTAAATTCTTTCATCAAATATGTTTATGAGGGGCCACAGCTTTGTTGGCTGTACTGCCTTTTTTTTTTTTACTTTCTAGTTCACTAATCAAATGTATGTTAGATTGATTATTGTAAAAGTATAAGCCATAGAAAATTTGACAAGATAGATGTGTAAATTATCCTTCTGACAGAACTAATGATGCACTCCAAGCACCTTCTGTTTTCCAGCCTTGGTGAGCGATTTCATTAAATATGCAGTGGCTGTTGGGTGGCTTCTCAGACGGTTCGGTTCCTTGTGGAATTGCATTATTACTAGAGGTGTAAAACGAGCAGACAAGCTAGCTGTTGGGCATCCTGCTGAGGTTCTAATGTGCTCCATGTTGTTGGAGCAGTTGTTTGCAGTCTTTTCAGGACAATTACATCCATAACCACAGGACACATTCAGTGAAACTATATTACAGATAACAGTGGAGACTGGCATTGACTGTTCTTTACTTCTTGAGTTGCCTAAGTGTGGGTAGCTTATAGTTATACAATAATGCCACTTTACCACTCACGGCATAGTTACCCTTTTTTAAATCTTGTAGAGCAAATTAGGAAATGACTGACTTTTAACTTTTTTAAAGTGCTTAAAATGACAGTATTAGAGGTGAAGAGACTTTATCGATTGTGTTTGCAGGTGAAAAACTAAGGCTGAAGCATAGTGTCATGGATTATCCCTTAGAATAGGAAGTCCTGGTAGAACATCTTTTAGGTAGTAGAGATTGCATGAGTAGGGAATTTTAGTGTTTAGCTTTAGAGCTATCTTAAACAAAATTTTTCATTGTGAGTTTAAGATTATTTTCCTGCTGAACCTTAGTCTGCCCTCCCATCTTAATACCAACAATGCTTTTTTTATTTCAAAAAACCACAGAAAAATATCTTGGCTTGCTCAGGGTATCATATGATTTATTATTCTGATGACAATTTGATGGTTTCCTGGAGACCTGGACACAAAAGATGATTTGAGTTGAGATTGAAATGGTATTAAAGGTTTCCAAAAGACAGATACTATGATGTATCACTATAACCTGATAAATGGGAGTGCATTTTAGAATGACAGGCTGAATACCTTAATGAAAGAAAGTTTCCCATTTCAGTTGGTCAATTAAATCACTGTTGATGACTTTGGATCATTAATGAACATTTGTGGAAAATGATCATTTGAATTCAATTATTATAGTATAATGTGTGTTTTTTTTAGAAGTCCTAACTACAAATAATCCTAACTATAAATTGAAACATATATCCATTATCCCACAGATAAGTCATCATATTGCTTTGCTTTTTAGTGTCAAAATACATTGGCTCTTCAGAATTCTTTTATAGGTTAAGTACATACTCTTTCTTACAAAAGTTCTACTTAGGAAAGGTTATGTTTCCCATTGAGTGCCTTTTAAAATATAATTTATACTGCTAACCATAATGTTACTTGATATTCTCAGACAAACTAGCAAGACCTAGAAACAAAAAAGGGGAACTGTATATAGTATATAAAAGCAAAAGATTAAGAGGGATTAGGTTTTGATTTATTTAGTGCCTTTAAAAAAATCTCTAAATCTGGAAACCTAATAGGAAGAAAGTGACCATTATGTGAGAACATGCAAATTTATTTAAAACTTTATAAAGTTTTATAAACTGGAAAACTTTATAACCAGATTTTTAAAGCCTATTATAGGTTCATATGTTCTTATTTTTAAAAAGTTTTTGTGCTTATAAAAATACATAAGATAAATGTCCTGTCATTTTTGTTAAGAATAAACAACAAATTTGTCTCTATATGTTTTTCTTTAGTTAACTTCATTTTCTTTGAAACTTGGTGTATTTTGATAGTTAAGACAGAGATGGGTTCTTTTGAAATGCATGTTTTTCTAATCTTATTTGTAAAATGGGCTGTAATCTCACTCCAACCTTCCTTCAATCTCCATTTCATAGTTTACAGAGAAAGGAGACACCGTGCAGCACAGACTTCCCCTGGGAATACATTGGACTTAATGAGCTTGATAGTCTGGTGGGCTCAATAAATCAAATAAAGCAAAACATTTCTCATTTTTGAATAAAAGCATTTATCACACAGTGTTTGTTCACTCGTGGTCACAAGATTGATTAGTTCCCAGCATCATAGTGTATATTGAAGCATTTTTGATTTTGTTTTTCCAGTGGGCAAGTTACGGAAGCAGTGGCTAAAGGAAAGTATCTCTGATGTCGGCTTTGGGATGCTGAAGTCTGTCAAGGAATATGTGGACCCCAATAACATCTTTGGAAACAGAAACCTTTTATAAATCGATTAGTATCGTTTAAAACAAGGTCACTTTTTTTTTAAAGCCTTCGACTGTGGTTATACCAGTAATCGAATATATCATGGACTATATTTTGGCTACATTTGTTTCTTGATTTAAAATAAGTGTGTTTTCATTCTGTAGTTTGTTTTGTTTATACATCTATGGATTGACAGATGGTATTCCTAAATCTCTCTCATTGTAGATGTATCAGTTTACAGCCTAACTGGTTGTCATTTCAAATTTTAGTCAAACAGTTCAAGGCTATCAGTTATTTTGGAGGAAGGTGCTGCTAGCTGTTTTGTATTGATGCTTCCTCTTAGTGAACAAAGGCAGATTTTGGTGTCATCTATTGCTCATCTAATATCTTTTTAAAAGAACATTCTGGGAAGCAGTTATCCAGGGAAGGAGATTCCACTGAGGAGTGATACATGTATATGTTTATTAAGAACATATTCTAGTGTGAGTAGGCCATTAAGGGGATATATTCATGAAAGAGTAGAGAGAATAGTTTATTTAGAATGGTTTTGGTTCTATAAGGTGCTTGGCCTACATTTTTATTTGAAATTACTAAACAGGTATCAAACTGTAAATCATCAGTACACAAATAATTCTGTTAGGAGACATCTTTTTCTCTGTTTCTATTTCTTCTGAGAAATGAGCTGTATTTGTATCACTGAGATAACCTATTGTTACATCCAAGTTCATTTATAGTATGTTTTGTAAGAAAAGCTAACTTGTCACTTGTTGTAAGTGAAGAACAAGGTACCAGGAAACGAATGCCTTTATTTAACTGGGAGTCCTAATGTTTCTGATTTCACATTCTTGTTGCTGAGATGTACAAGCAGCCACAACCGGGCAGAAGGAAGTCTTTTTACACATGGAGGCCTCCAGTTGGAAGAATTGTTTGTCTAAAAAAACAGTCATTTAGCTATTGAATTTGAAAGCCTAAAAAGTTTCAATGACAACTTTATTTTTTAAACTAACTCAAAAAGCATGATAAATTTTCATATAAAATTAAATGGTCAATTTAGTTTTTAATAATGGTTTAATGCCTTTTTGAATTACTGGTTTAACCTAAACTTAAAAAAAAAAAGTAATATATTATTGCATATCCACATATCATAATCAAAACTTTGAGATATCTTATTTCTTAAATAATGACATTAATCGCATTTAGCAAGCATTTTTACATTTAAACCTGGATATTAAAATAAGAGAAATGATTACTTTGAATCACTGTCTGTCAAGGTTCATGGTTCACATTTTGAGATGGATTCTTTTCTTAATGCAATACCTAACTTTTGATAATTTTTTAAAATTAATATTTGATCAGATAAATGTAAGTCAAAATGCAGACGATCCTTTAAAAGGATACTCTGTGTAGCAACAGCTCCAAAGTATTTTTGGGCAGTTTGATACCTTTTCTATCTGAAATAGCCTTAACCAGAAAAATGAAAATTTAAAATTGACAAAATGATATTTTTAAAACTTCAAAATGATAAATAATTTTTAGCTATTAAAATTGGCCTCAAACTAATAAACTTTAATCTGTAAGCAAATCAAAATTAAATACTAGTTTAACAACAAAAACTAAGTAATTATTTTCTAGAAGCTGCCTCTCTTCATTGGTGATTTATTTTTAATTATAAAATTTTCAGGAGATCTTTGCTTGAAGCCCTTAATATTTGAAATGGACATTTGATGAGAAAATTGCCTCTAGAATTATAACAATCTCAGCTTTATAAAATGCATCTATTCATGAAGGTAATTTCTCTAATTGGTGATCAAAATACAAAATTTAATAAGGAACTAGTATCTCACTGGAAGTATATACATGTTTCTGAGAAATTTTTTTTAAATAAAATAGATTCATAAGCAGATTCATTCCCTTGCACGTGATTGTTATAACATTCTCTTCCAGAGAGTTCAGATTTCAGCAGCCTTGAAAATCTGTGTTTGTTATTAGGAAACTATAAATGTAACATCTGAAATTAATTGTGTTCACTATTGTACATGAACCTTAAGGAAATTAGTGGTTTATGTCTTTGTTTTTCAGTGTATGCAGGACTACCAACCTTAATTTTATAATGACAACTACATTTTGTAGTTGGAGTCGTTTCTACAGGGAACATTTTCAAACACAAGAACATTCATCAGTACCGTGTTGCTCTGATGTAATAAATCAGGCAGCTTTTCCCCCACTTTTACACACCCACTTCTGGGAGGTGCCTCAGTATAGGCTTAGTGTCTGTGGAGGACTGAATTCATGAATATGCACAGAAGCACTTAAACCATGCCTCTTACTTCTGAAATATATGAAAATGGCTTCATAAAAGTTAAAGTCAGGAGAACATTACGTGAGCCTTCTTAACTCATTTTGAATAAGTTTATTTAAAATTTTAAAAGCCCATATGTAGTCTACTTGGTTTTCAGTACTGTATAACACTTCTCTTTCTTAAATTAGTCATATTTGTAATATTTAAATTCGATGTTACGTTTGGAATGGGGTTTCAGTGGGAATGGAAACGTGCTGCTAGTGAGAAATGGCTTTGAATACTAGAGACTCAATATGAACAGGTTTTACTGACCTTTAGAGAAACTGTTGCCTTAATGTTTGGTGCAATTTATAATAATACATAAGTGAATTTAGTCTTATGATAAATGACTTGAGCTTTTTTTAGTTTGGTAAGAATCGTGGAAGCCACATGTTTATTGTCCCCATCATTTTACATAAAGAGGATTAGATTCATTCTTCTTCTGAGGAATTAGGAGTTTTTCTAATTCCTAGAAGTGCTTACATATTATAATACTATTACTTAAAAGTTATTTATGAAGCTAGAAGCCTTACAGTGCGCTTAGCTGTGTATAGCAAAAGTTCAATAAAAGATGAGCTTCCATCAGTGTGTGTACTATCCCACATACAAATGGTTGCAAGGAAACTTTCCCCCCTCTTCCCCTGAATAGTCCGTTAGTAACTGCTAAGTCCTAGCTTGCATTTTTGAAAATGCCTTTCTGCATGTTGGCCCCCAGCAGTCTTCCTTTGTCACATTCTTTAATAGCTACAATTTAACTGTAGCTTAACAGAGATACTTTGTAATCTTAAATTGAATTTGGCTGTTCAAAATGGGCCTGGGTTTGGTTGAGCTTCTATTCCACTTAAATACCAGAAAACAGTTATTTACTATACAGATCTATTTGCACACTGCATGTGCTGGTGCTTGAGGCAACCAAAATGGAATGCTGCAGAAAGCTCATCTGTATTTTAAGAAACACTGAGACAGGAATTAAGGACAACTTTAATAACTTGGTTTATCATTTACTCTCCAGCAACTTTGATTTTAATTAGGACTTAGCTCATGGTGGGAGAAAAGTGGAAAGTAACAGTGCCAGTTTAAGATAGAGGAATCCAGAGTGTTTCGTCTTTTGGTTTATGAGTTATGGAAGTTTGACTTTGTTCTAGGCTTCATGTTCCCAAATGAGCCATATGTCATTATATTCCCTCAATTCTTAAACAATTTCGGTTTCCTGAAAAGAAACAATTTATACACAGAGTCTAAAATCTGAAAGTGTAAAGGTTTTCTTAAACTGTTGAAATACAGTATCTGCTATAAAGGATGTAAGTTACTCAGCTTTCTGCTCCCTAAGCCAAACAGTATTTGTCTTCAATATTAAATTTAACTGTAAAAATTACTTGTAATGTCAAGAGATTATAGAAACATATTGTTAATAAAATGGACGTGGGCCTAAGATTTATTTTTATTCTTCAAAAGGGAGTGTGAAGCTGTTTATTCTTCTGTTTACATATGGGTTTTTCTTTCAACTTTAGTTTTTCATCTTCATATTTCCACTGATATGAAAACAGAATTCTTTTCATAATTTTATTGATATAGCATCATCAAGTGTAACCTATGACTAAATGCCTTTGGATTTATAGCTGAGGGTATTTTAGCTAAGGTTTATCGATCTCTATTTTTTAATCAATGTGATGTTCCTCAGAGGTGTTTAGTCTCCTGTGAGCCTGAAGCATTCACTTATGAACCTGGTAAGGTCCTCCAAGAAGGAACACTCTTGTCCTCTTCTAACCATAGTAAATTCCATAGCAAACAAGAATAAGGACCACTGATGCGTAGAACACTCAAGCCAAAGGATCATCACAGAGTTTAGTTCTGTGAACATGAAAAGATTTCTTTTTTGCTTTCCAAAGGACAATATTTTATATATGTTTTTTGGCAAGGAAGAAAAATAATACATTAAGTATCATTAAGAACATTTTTCAGAGACTGAATTCCAAATCTGATCTGGGAAAAGAACAAAAAATATGGTGACTTTGTAAGCAACATGTATGTTTTTAAAGCATCTTATCAGTTGGCAGTATTTTTCATGAAAACCACATGCACCCTATAAAACATGTTTTTAACCCTTAATATAATCTTGTTTGCATATCCAAAAAGGACATGAAATTTTTGTACCGGTATACAGTTCCTGTAAGTAGTTAATTTTTGAGCTACTTACACAATATCCCCAAAAGCTTACAGTGCCTTGTTGGGACTTTTTTTTTTCATGGAAAAGCCATTATTTAAAATGAGTGGTGGAGGATATGTCATTAAAGAGAGGTGGTTAGCACTTCAATGCTATTCCTCTTCAAGAACATGTGAGGATTAACTAGTACCATGTGGGAACACTGATAATCCTTTCCACGCTGTTGGTTGGGATCATTATTCTAGCACATTTAATCGCGTTTATGGTGGACCTGTACTCAGATGTACATGTGATCATTCAGTGGGGTTTGTATGTACTTTGCATTCCTGCATTTTTATCCTTACGGCCCCAACCTAGTAGCCCTATGATGTGGCTTGGTGAATATGACACTGAGCCTTGAGACACTACATGCTTCTAGATGTTTGCCCACACAGCTCCCTGAGGAGGAGAGCCCGTGAGGGAGGCTTCTGTTCCGAATGTTGTGTGTCAGTCCTTTTTTGTGTGATGGTGCCTTCAGAATAATGAATAATATTTCTGTTTCTGGACAGTGATAAATCTTATGAGAAATATGTGTAAGTTATATAGTTTCTGTCCTTTTTAGCTAACCCTGTGAAATACTTTGGCTCTGATACAACTTGACTTGAATAATATCTTATCCTGGGTCTTCCTCTAAGGCAGTACATGTTCCTGCCAGTACTGTAGTAATCTTTTGAGAACTACATGTGGGTAAGCACTCGTATATAAGCCATTATACTGCTGTAGCTAATGCATACAAACAGTTCTTCTCTTGACACTTCTAGTCTAAAAGCGGATATGTGGTGGGAAGGAAAATTCCCAGCCGTTTCCAGCTTAGCTTTGTCAATTCAGACTGAGCCATACTGTTTTCCCACAAGGGCTCAACACAGCCTGTTGACCGTGCTTTCAGTGTATGTTCAGATTCTCCTTTTATTGGTTTTCCTAGACTGTACTGTTGTATAAGCAAATGCCCGTGTGTGATTTTTATGATGTGCTGGGGAAGAATAAAACAATACCACAACCACTAATTGTTAGAGATCATTTATTTCATGTTGATTTCATTTCACCTTTGTTGATGGCCTCAAGGTGTGCTTAGAGAAAACAAATAGGATACATTTTGTACACGAAAGCCTCCCTAGTAGTGAAGGACGTGTGCATAGACATTTATTCTGTCACTGTCTGTGGCTCCCACGCTGGAGGGAAGGTTGTAGCTATTTGGGCTCTGGAATAACTGAAGATCAGACCTGTTAAACTCTGTCTTACCTGATACACTTCAGTAATCACTGGCCATGTTGGGATTGCAGCTCTTCCATTATTTAGTTAAAGCTGTTTTCTACCTAACTTCTATGTTCAGACTGAATGAACCTTAGAAATTATCCCATCTTATTTCTATCCTGTATGTAACTGCACCCTAACTTTCCACATCCCCCAGGCCACAAACAGATAACCAGTCTTCCTGGACATTTGTTGTCACCAAATGAGAACTTACTGCTTTTCTGGGAAGACTTTTCCAACTCCTGAAGTCTTTAGGTATTAATGACCTCTCACTGTTATGACACCATTTATCCAAACTGCTTTCTTTAGTCCTAAAGAACTATCTCATTGATGAAGGGCTTGCCTTTAGGCATTTAAAGACATTTATCTTATGTTCTCCAGGTTTTCTCGGATGAACCTTTATGCCTATATTTCTAGAGCCTTCACCATCCTAATCCTTTTCATATGTACTTGTTCGTTACCTTTAGAATTTTTTTTTTTAAGAGACGCTGTTTCACTTTGTTGCACTCGGTAGAGTGCTGTGGCATCTGTCACTGCCTGTGGCTCCCATCACAACTCACAGCAACCTCCAGCCCTTGGGCTTAGACGATTCTCTTGCCTCAGCCTCTCTAGTAGCTGGGACTGCAGGTGCCCACCACAACGCCCGGCTATTTTTTTGTTGCAGTTTGGCCAGGGCCGGGTTCGAACCCACCACCCTCTGTATATGGGGCTGGGGCCACAGACGCTGCCCTGTTCATTATTTTTATTTTATTTTATTTATTTATTTATTCATTTATTTATTTTTTTAGAGACAGAGTCTCACTCTGTCACCCTCGGTAGAGTGCTGTGGCATCTGTCACTGCCTATGGTTCCCACGCAACCTCCAACTCCTGGGCTTAGGTGATTCTCTTGCCTCAGCCTCCCAAGTAGCTGGGACTACAAGTGCCTGCCACAACGCCCTGCTATTTCTTTGTTGCGGTTTGGCTGGGTTTGAACTGGCCACCCTTGGTATATGGGGCCGGCGCCCTACCCACTGAGCCACAGGCACCACCCCTGTTCATTATTTTTAAAGTGACATATTTAGGCTTGAATACAAACGTTCCAGAGTAGTACCAGTGCTTCCCCTGTTCATTAATAAACACATTTTTGGTAGGCAATGTCAGTTCCAACTGAAATTAAATTTAACAAAGCTTGTCTGTTCTGCATGTGACATTTTGACTACAGCTTCCTGGAGGCTGTTTTTTTTTTTTTAAGCCCCATTACCAGATTTAGTTCCAGATTTTCAAATTGGTAGGATCTTTTGTTTTGCCCCCAAATATTTTCCATTCCATACAGCTCAAGTCACCAGTAGAATTGAGATATACTGCCTGGATTTGTACTCAATGAGGGATAACTGTAGTGTGCATGTATGTATC
This sequence comes from Arctocebus calabarensis, assembly GCA_963573935.1. Lineage (NCBI taxonomy): Eukaryota > Metazoa > Chordata > Mammalia > Primates > Lorisidae > Arctocebus > Arctocebus calabarensis. The sequence continues at coordinate 7,359 of CAUYON010205343.1, read as the reverse complement.
TTATAGCGGTCTGCCTGATCCATGATTTTGATCTTTCCTTCATGCAAGAGCATTTAGAATTCAGGCAGCTACACTTACACTTCACATACTATTGTCCACCTCATTATATTTTTACATTTAGGATTTAGTCCTATAAATAGGACTTTTATTCAGTGAAAGATGCCAGATAAACTTATGCCAGATAAACATTAAACAAGCAGTATGTTTACTTAATTTAACTATGCTGCCAGACTGAAGTCTGGGAAAAGCTGCTGCCCCTATTTCCTGTGCTGCCCTATCAAAAAGAAATGAGGCCTTAACAAATTTCCTTTGATTTGTGTGTGGCCTTGGGGTCATTTCTTTCTTTCCAAAATGCTGCTGCGTTTTCTGATGTGGTTTGTTGATTGGGTCTAGTATTGGGTAGACAGACTCTGAAATCCATCTTTGCGTAGTTGCTAACTACCCTTTTAACGACAAAAGTTTGCCACTGCAAAGTTTGAAAATAACTTAGGAGAAGGTGCAGTTCGAAATCTAAGAACACAGCAGATAGAGCTCTAGTCTGGACACTTTAGAGGTGGTACTTCATTTTTCTAACCAACTGCAAGTCACTTCTCTTTCTGGGTTTAACTTTTTCTTTTGCAAAATGAAAGTCTCTAAGGTCCCTTTCAACACAGTCTCAGTGATTCTGATTGAGCCTATGTCTTTTTTTTTTTTTGAGACAGAGCCTCAAGCTGTCACCCTGGATAGAGTGCTGTGAGATCACAGCTCACAGCAACCTCCAATTCCTGAGATCAAGTGAGTCTCTTGCCTCCACCTCCCAAGTAGCTGGGACTATAGGCACCCGCCACAACGCCCCTGGCCATTTTTTGGTTGCAGCTCTCGTTGTTTGGCGGGCCTGGGCTGGATTCGAACCTGCCAACTCAGGTGTATGTGGCTGGTGCCTTAGCCCGTTGAGTCATAGGCGCCGAGCTGAATCTATGTTCTTTTACCGAACACTACCCTAGAATTGACTTTTGTGTTAATTTTTAATTCACTCGTAGTTGCCAGACACTAGGCAAGGTGTAGTATTGTTCCCACAACAACCCGTGAAGTAAGCGGTGGTATCTACTTTTTTTTTACTAGTGAGAAAACTGAAGTGTAGCTAGGTTAAGCAGCACCTACCATTAGTATATGGCAAGTGGCATTGGTGGGCTATGAAGTCAATTCTGACTATGTGCTGACTATTTCACTGTGCCAAGCTACTTATGTTTGCTTACTATGATATACACATATATATTTCTGCTTGTGTTTTTTGCCAGGAATGGTGGCTAATGCTTATAATGCCAACACTCTGGGAGGAGTCTAAGGTGGGAGGACTGAGACTAGGAGGTCAAGATGACCCTGGGCAACATAGTGAGATCCCATCTCTACAAAAAATTTCAAAATTAGCTGGGTACAGTGGCACACACCTGTAGTCCTAGCTAATAAAGAGGCTGAGACAGGTAGTCACTTGAACCCAGAAGTTTGAGGTTGCAGTGATCTATAGTCAGGTCAACTGCACTCCAGCCTGGATGACAGAGTGAAACCTTGTCCCTCCACCCTCCAGAAAATAAAGAATTCTGCTTTTTAAAGTAGATTGTTACTGTCCTCTATCAAAGAGCATAAATACAAAGATGGAGTCTCTTCCTACTTCAGTGTGGAAGATGCTATCTTCATAACCATAGGCCATAGAAATGCCAGAAAGGTTACTGTTGCAGGTGCTGTCTTGCTCTGTAAACGTTTAATCCGCAATATCCGGCAGTGGTGAGTTTATTGGTTTAATACAAAACTCATAAAAGGAAATGCTGTATCTGATGGACTTAATAAAGTTGCATTTTTATAACTTTAATATGGCACTTTTGAGCTGCACTTAAAAACATAAGACAACCTGTTTCTACAAGTTACACTTCTTCTGTGGAGAGAATACAGATTGGAAGAACTGTTTAAGATTAAAGAAGTGTTTTATTATAACCTAGAGAAAATCTGTGTTCTTTGGAAAGTCACAATTTCTTAAAATTGCTAATTTAAGAATGAGATTGTTGCTGAAGAATTTGATTTATATTAGGGTAGTCAAAAAGGTGTGTGTGTGTGTATATATATATATAAAATAGCTAGAATTAAAGTATAAGTGTGCAATCTAGTGGTTAGTCATAATGATCATGTAGTTGGACAACCAAGAACCAAGAGTTACTAGCTCATCACAAAATAGGCTATTTGATTTAACAACTAAGAGCATAGCTCACTAAGTCAGAAGTACAGAAAGCCTAAATGCCACTTTAGTCACAGAGGTAGAGATAAGAGGCAGTTATAATGAGTGGTGAGTAGTGAGCTGCAGGTCACACTAATGCCAGGAAGACACAGTGTGGCAGAGAGTTCTCAGAAGAGCATAATCTCTCAGATGTTTCCAGAACACACATAGTCATGAAGATGAAGGAACCTGAAACAATAAACAGATTTTTGAAAATGCTGACCCTGGCCAGACACAATGGCTCACTCATATAATCCTAGCACTCTGGGGGGATGAGACAGGAGGCTCCCCTGAGCTCAGGAGTTTGAGACCAACCTGAAGAAGAGTGAGACCCTACCTCTACTAATAATAGAAAAATCAGTAGAGTGTTGTGGTGGGCACCTGTAGTCCCAGATACTTGAGAGACTGAGGCAGGAAAATCTCTTGAACCCAGGAGTTTGAGGTTGCTGTAAGCTGGGCAGACACCACAGCACTCTAGCCTGGGCAATAGAGCAAGACTCTGTCTCAACCAAATAAAAAAAAGAAAAGAAAGAAAGAAAAAATGCTGATCTTCACTTGAAAGGTGATACTATCCTTTTAAAGTTAGATGGTTTAGATACCTGCACTCTGCTTGCTCGTAGGCAGAATTCCAACACTGCTAGCTCTTCAGGACACAAGTATGAAAAGGAGCCCAGGCAAGGAGTATGGCGCAGAGGGGTCAGAAAGTTCCTCCATGAAAGCTTCCTCTCCAAGCCATTTACCTTTTGTAATCTCACATTTCTTTTAATAAGTTTATTTGGGCATCTACCTCTATAGCCCTCTATAAACAAGTCATTCTAACTTTGGGCCAAACTATCATGACAATTCTATATGTATTCTATCCGAGGTGTTTCTCTAAGCCTGAGAGGTTATCTGTATCACTTCTCAGGGAATGAATGTCATCTGCTGATTACAGCAGCTGTCTCTTTGCCAGACGACCATATCTATCCTTAGTCATCCTAGTTCCCAGTACCCTGTATCTCATGAATGGGTCAGAGTTAGTGCGTCACCTGACCTTCACAGGTGGTATTAGCATGAACATCAGTACAGGAGCTGAGATCCCTGTATCTCACGAATGGGTCAGAGTTAGTGCGTTACCTGACCTTCACAGGTGGTATTAGCATGAACATCAGTGCAGGAGCTGAGATCACATTCAAAGATGGACTGTCATGAGGAGCCAAATCCTTTGGCAGGCCATGTCACTGATCAAAGGAGTCTGTGTTTAGTGGTTCTGTACAGAAAGATCAAGTTCTTGTTCCTTTCTGAAAAAATAAATACAGCTGCTTGCATACAAATACATGCTTGATAGTCTGTGTATTGCATGTGTGGGAATCCAGGAGTTAATTGAGATTATGAAATACTGGATTTAATATTTGATCCCTTTAAAATAATTTTGTAGGTATTGTGAAGAAATCTTTAAAAAGTAAAAGCTTTAGAAATCTCTATGTCAAGAAAAGTGCTTTTTACCACTTAATCTCTATGCCATACGATCATAGAACAAAGCTTTTCATTAGAGCTTTAGGTATGGAAGCTTTTGTTCAAATGCCAAAATATGGGGTCATTGGTAAGTCATTTGCTTTTAGAATCAAGAAACAAAGCAGGGTACTTTGAACATGAATTTAAAAGAGATATATATCCTAAAAATAAGGACAACAAAGGCCAGGGGACTTAGGAATGCCTCCACTCTCCCCAGGCTTTTCCAGCCCCTTAACACCTGACTCCTTACCTCTGTAGGCCTCTTTCTGGGACTTTGCTGTTGCCAGCAGCAGTCTGAATCTGGGTGGGTGCCTCTCTGGAAAGCCAGGACAACAAAGGAGACCAAAGGCATGATTAACCATTATTCCTTTACTCAGTGGTAAGAGCAGTCAGGACTTCCTGATGCATTACTAACCAGAAATCTCAACTGCCCAGCAACAAGAAGTTAAAAATTGTTCTGAAAAGCTTATGATCTGAAAAGCTAAATTACACATAAATGCAAACCACAAACACACTGGGTAAATACATTGTGGCTGCATAAAGGCCAGGCTATTTGCAAAAGGGAATCTGGAAAGCATTTGTTTTGGGGTAATTAATATTACCTTATGGTTGTTGTTTTCTTTTCTTTTTTTATTTTTTTGAAAGAAAATAGTTGGTTTAGAGGAAATAGGTAAAAAACAGAATTTTGATGTGGCTATTGAAAATAAGATTTCAGTTCATTTATGTTCTAAATCTTAAGGAGCTACCAAAATAGAGAAGGGCACAGAGCTACTGCCACAAGTTTTAGTATAAAAGTTTCTTAGGAAAGAACATTTCCCAGATACGGAATATGCTATGGATTGCCTTGAAGAGGTCATTAGAAATTGTTTGTCCTCCAGATGTGGGATAAGAGCATCAATGGTAAATGACAGCAACTCAGATAATTAAGCTTTAAACATGGTAAATTCAAACTGCTGGAATTCACGATAAGCGAAACTTTCTATTCTAATAGAATTTGAGCGCCCAGAAAGTCATGCTGCAGAGAATTGTGCTGAGTGTACTTCATCTGGGTATGTATGTGGCTAACTGGTTCCTTTTTTGGAAAGGAAAAGTGTATAACCTCCTTAGGGCAGGGGTTCCCTCTTTCAATACAAAGCTATTAGTTGAGCTATAAGAAATTGCAGTTTGGGCTCGGCATTCCTAGCTCAGTGAGTAGGCCACCGGTCACATACACCGAAGCTGGTGGGTTTGAGCCCGGCCTAGGCCTGCTAAACAACAATGACAACTGCACCCAAAAAATAACTGGCTGTTGTGGTGGGTGCCTGTAGTCCTAGTTACTTGTCAGGCTGAGGCAAGAGAATCGCTTAAGCCTAAGAGTTTGAGGTTGCTGTGAGCTGTGATTTCACAGCACTCTACCAAGGGCAACATACTGAGACTCTGTCTCAAAAAGAAAAAAGGGGCAGTTTTGGGCTCAGCACCTGTGGCTCAACAGGCTAAGGCACCAGCCACATACACCTGGGCTGGCGGGTTCGAATCCAGCCCGGGCCCACCAATCAACAATGACGGCTGCCACCAAAAAATGACTGGGCGTTGTGGCAGGTGCCTGTAGTCCCAGCTACTTGGGAGGCAGGAGACTCACTTAAGCCCAGGAATTGGATGTTGCTGTGAGCTGTGATGCCATAGCACTCTACCCAGGGTGACAGTTTGAGGTTCTGTCCCCCCCCCAAAAAAAAGAACATATAAAAGGGCAGTTTGGAGATCAAAAATTTTCAAAATCAGCAATTTCGTATGATTCAACCTAGTACAGGGGTTCTCAACCTTCCTAATGCTGCCACCCCTTAATACAGTTCATGTTGTGGTGACCCCCAACCATAAAATTATTTTTGTTGCTACTTCATAACTGTAATTTTGCTAAGGTTATGAATCATAATATAAATATATGATATGCAGGATGGTCTTAGGTGAACCCTGTGAAAGGGTCGTTCAACCCCCAAAGTGGCACAGGTTGAGAACTGCTGACCTAATACTTCTGATGTTTTTCTAAGCCAGATCAAGTCAGAGTTGACACATTTGTGGAGAGAAAAGAGTGAAGGGTGGAGGAACAACTAGTAAAGCTCTCGTAGGTTTCAGAAAACAAAATGCCTGATTGGAACGAGTGGGGTTCCCAATTGGAACTCCAAAAAAACTATTGGGGGTTATGGATATGAAACTAACATTCTGAAACAGTGAGATAAGGCTTCAGAACTGACCTTCTATCAGTGACAAGGGTATGAGAGGAGTCTGGTGGTGTCATGGGAATAGTGTGGAAGATAATGTTACTTACCCCAGACACTACTGCATGAAAACAACTCCAGCATATGCCAAATTGCAAAGACGAAGATAGAAATTAAGAACTAAGTTCTCATGGTACTTCAGCTGTTAGTCACAGAGATAAATAAAAACATACTAAGAAAAACAGTAACAATATATCTTGTTCATATAATCAAATTAACAACAAATAGAATAAAAGAAAACCAGTAAACCCTTTTTTGATAATTATTTATTGTCTCTGCACCATAGCACCATAATTACGTTAAGCGAACATGATTTCCACTGAATCTTGCATATTAAAATTTTTTTTTAGAGTTTTTGGTAAAGCATATCTACAGTAGAAAACACTGCCAAAATGTCCTAAACTCCATGAGACATAAGTATTACAAATTAATTTTGAGGGTAAGTTGTGAGAATAGAACATACAATCCTTGCAATGATTATTAAAAGTCTACTATTAAGTACTACAAAGTTTAGACATAATGCTTGATCCCTGACCAATATAACCCTTGTACAAGGGCTCTTGAAGATACATTAAGGCACAAAAGATAACAAAGGAAAGGAAATACAGACAGTACAAGTCCTAATAGACACAACATTCCTCATCACTTCTGATAACTCTTTCTGGGGTCAAAATTCTGAAAATATTTCAATTTGTGGGAAATTTAAAACAACTTCATCTGCTTATTTTTGTCATACTACTAAAGTTTATGAAGTTTAACATGTAAGATGAAGATGCCATAGGCTAGTTACAGATAAAACAGTACAAAATTACTATGACAAAGATTATCATAAAAGCTATTATCAGTAATTACTATATATTCCATCCTATAATCTCATAAATTAGAGCTCTTAATTGTCTGGATTCATACGTCACTGTATTCTTTCCAATGTGCATTCTTTCTTCTTCCAGGGGTTGTTCGATAATGGCAGGTATGTTTCTGCCATGAACTTCACAGTGTTGTAGAAACTGGACACATTCTTGAATAACAGTGTCACGAAGCAGGACTGTGTGTTTTGACATGTTTTCTAATAAGGACAGAAAACACCTTTTGGCATAATACCAGGTATCAGTTCCAAGTTTTTTATTATAAGGTTCCAAGCTTTTGATAACTCGAGAAATGCCAAAGTCATAGTTTCCTTTGGCACAATAAAGAGTTCCGATTACCAAGTTCACAATGCAGAGATGGTAGATTTTCTTATCTGGGTCATCATAAGAGAGCTGCTCTTCTTCCTTTTCAATCTTCCTCATCAGCTCTTCAGCTTCTTCATTTTGACTTGTCATAATATATGAGACACAGAGGTTAGCTAATACAATAGCACTGACATTC
>CAUYON010205340.1:0-57561 GCA_963573935.1 Arctocebus calabarensis | reverse complement strand
GTCGCAGGTCACTCCAGCAGGGTTGATGTGCATTCCTCGACCTTGTCTCTTGGCTCAGCTCCAAACCGTTGGCTTTCTCGCTAAATTTCTGTCCTTTAACTCTCCTTCTGGATGGGAGCGTCTGCAGAAAGCTGGCTACAGACCGCCATCTTGGCTCCTCCCCCAGGAGTTGAGTGCCGCTCGCACATCCCAGCTGGGCATGTCTCTGCAGAGACACGTGGTATGAGGTTGAGTCAGAGTCATAGGACAGCCCAGGAGCTCTGAGCTCCACACATCCAGCACTGCCGACTGAGTGGGGTCCAGATGCTCTTGTCCAAATACCACCCTGCTAAAGATGTGTCCCTGCCCTCCCACTGTCCTGCTCCCTAATGACTAGAAAAGCTTCTGTGGACTCCTTTTGCTCCCCAGACTCATGTCTGAACCTCCACAGGCATTGCCTCAGTCACTGGGCACCACTCTGCACATGAGGGACGCAGTGGGGGCAGCAGATACGTGGCTTCGGGGAAAGGCACAGACCCAAACTCAGGGTCCCACTGTAGCAGCTGCCTCCACCTTGAGCCCCAACCTGGGCAGCCACAGCCCAGCCTGGCAAGCAGCTCACATATGCACACCTACACATGTGTGTGTGCACATACTCTACCCTGACCCCTAGTCAGGGAAGCTGCATCTGAGCTTGGCAAATAGCTCACTTGTGCACACACACATGCACTTTCACATGTACGCATAGGCAAGTATGCTTGCACTCTAACATATGTGCACACAGATGCACGCATGTATGCATGCACTCTAACATGTGTACACACAGACGCACACATGTATGCATGCACTCTAACACATGTGCACACAGGGATGCACACATGTATGCATGCACTCTAACATATGTACACACAAATGCACACATGTATGCATGCACTCTAACACATGTGCACACAATGCACATGTATGCATGTATGCACAGATGCACGCATGTATGCATGCACGCAAGTATGCATGCACTCTAACATGTGTACACACAGATGCACACATGTATGCATGCACTCTAACACATGTGCACACAATGCACATGTATGCATGTACACACAGATGCATGCATGTATGCATGCACTCTAACATGCATACACACAGATGCACGCATGTATGCATGCACTCTAACATGTGTGCACACAGATGCATGCATGTATGCATACACTCTAACATGCGTACACACAGATGCAAGCATGTATGCATGCACTCTAACATGTGTACACACAGATGCATGCATGTATGCATGCACTCTAACATGTGTACACACATATGCATGTACACACAGATGCATGCATGTATGCATGCACTCACACATGTGTGCATACACATACTGCCAGCCCCTGGCTGGGCTCCAGCAGAGCAGTATGGCTGCACCAGGCTTCTCTATGCAAGGACTGAGCAGGGAGCTGGGAAAACCACCTACATCCTGTGTTTACGACAGTCTATTTACTAATCCCACTCATTGTAAACTCCAAAGTCGGTTCCTGACATTTTCCCAGAGAGGAATATTAGCCTCTGAAACTCAGAGCGTGTGGACAGAGGCAGGAAGCTGTGGCCAGCTCTTACTAGATAGGGATTGGGTGCCTCTCCCCTGCCTGCCCTGTGCTGCAGGTAAGCTCCAGCTTTCAGGCCATGGAGTAGAAGTGGAAGAGCTTTGCTCCTGGCAAGGTCTTGGCAAATTCCCTGAGGGTGGCCCTCTGTGCCATGAGGCTCTGCTTTGTGTACACCTTTGGCACTGGCAGCACCTCACTGCATTCCGGCCTTGACTCTCCTACTTGGAAGCCTGAAACAGAAGTGAGTGTGCACATAAGCCTCCCTTGCAAGCAACTCACAGTTGCAAAACCATGCCCTTGTGAGGCAGGTAGTTCCAGTCACACCTGGACCCTACTGGGGCCCTGTTGCTCCCCATGGTTTGGCCTGGGCTTCTGCTTGTCCCACTGCCACTCCTTTTCTGAAAACAGAGACAGGGTCTGCTCTGCCTTCCCCCTGATCAGACAGGATGAAGCTCTTGCTACACAGCTCACCAGGCTTCTCCGTGAGGAAGCCCTGAGTGGAATGCAAGAGATGCACACACAAGTGCATGTACACATGAACACACACCCTCACATATACTCACGCACACACATACACACACAGACCGTGCCCACACATACATTCAGATGTGGTCCAGGACTCTGCCCTATTTTGCAGATGAAGAGACTGAGCTGAGATGTTAAGTGACAGGTCAAGGTTGTGTGGACATGGATGGGACAATCCATGAGTGAGCCTGGGGGCCTCAGAAGTCTGGAAGATACGGTAGTCACAATAGCACAGAGCCTCCACAACGCCCTCATGCTCCAGAGTGCCGGGTGGTCAACTGCGAGCTGCAGGTTTCATGACCACAGCCTGGGGCCACCTGCTCCCAGCACACCTGTGTGACCAGTGTCTGCATGAGTGAGGCCTGGGCCAGTGTTCTCCAGGTCTCTTCCATGTCAAACTTCAAGAATGTGTGGGACTTACCTCTCAGGGTTCCCATTCTACCCGGAAGCTGAACTTGGTACCACCTTAACTCCCCTGGCTTGCTGCACGGTCCTGGAGTTGATTTTGTCTCCTGAATCATTGTATCCCCAGTGCTGGCACCACATGGCTCCCCACAGGGCCTGCCCCCCCCAAGAACTGCCTTTTAGTGGTACCTGGGCCTCGTGTGCTATAAGTGAGACCTGCTATTGGGAGAAGGGGACCTGTCACTTGTTCTTTATCATACATGGCGGGAAAGCCCTTGCTCATCATTCTGGGGGCAGGGGAAGCCCAGCAGCTTCTGACATGTTCTCTCAGCACCAACTCCCACCCCCATCTTCCCCATTAGAAAGGCTCCTATGAAGCCAAAACTCAACCATGAGGTGGAAGGAATGGCCACTTCCTGGTCTTCACAGGTTGAGGTGGCAAACATCTCCTGGGACCAGACCAAATGCCAGTCTCCTCCAGTGTTAGCCAGGACCCTCCTGGGACCTCCATCATAGTATTCTCACCCAGAACACTCTCCTTCAGGTAGGGCTGAGTCCCGTAGTGGGGCCCTTGTCCCCCAGGCTTGGGGCCACCTAGCTTCCCCTTAGAAAAATCTCAGTTGCACAAAAACCTCGTTTCTTCCCTTCCTGTCCTTTCATCCAGAAAGGGGAGAGTCATAGCTTCCTATCACAAATTCTGGGGCTCTAAAAACAGTTTATAGCAAGACCACATGGGCTGGGGCCATGGGTGGGAGTCGCATCTCAGAGGGGGCTGAGGGAGGCCCACGTGATGCCTGGTGGCTGGGAGGGTTCGCTGCCCAGTGCCCGGCCAGGCTGTGGGTCCTGTGCATCACAGCTGTGGCTGCAGAGCTGACTGGGCTGTTACATATGGTCAGAACAGTCCAGTCAGGCAGGACAGGGAAATGTATAATTTCAGAAGAAACCTGCCTCAACCCGTGTGCCAACACAGTCTGCTGCTCACAGAGCAGGAGAAATGCAGGCGAGCACAGGCACGACTGTAGCACAGCATGTGAGCCAACGCCGGGAGACGTCCAGTGAGTGCAGAAGGGGCGCCAGTTTGGAGATATTTTACCTTTATTATCAAGGTGCCTTAAAATGTTGATGTTTTTGACTGGTTTGGAGTCATGACATCATGCTGTCTTTAAGAGAGGGAAATTCTGAACCTTCATACCTGATGAAGCTAGACCACTAATTTACTCTGCTGGCCATGGCTAAAACTTCAAGGCTGTTACCTCTTAGTTCAAAGTAAGTGGAAGCAGCACTTGGCCCCAGTCCAAGCAGGGAATTGTGACTGTGAATGTGTGCTGCTCTGTGGGCCAGCCCCAGGTGGACAGAGCTCCCAGAGGCCGTGGGGGAGCATCCAGCTGGACACGAGGCCCTAGGCACAGGCTAAATACAGGGGATAGCCACACCCATGTCCCAAAGGGGCTGCCTTGCGCTCAGCCCGTCCAAGCCATGCTGCCTCCGTTTTCCCCACCATCCTGCCACCCACATCCTTCCTCTGCCTGTGCCAGCCCTTTGGACTTTCCAGGTCCGGTCCATTTCTGCAGCCCAAGATCCACATACCCAGCTGCCCACAATCAAGCCCCTAGCCGCGTTCCACAGCAATTGTGCTTTGGGTCACTGGAGCGTCAAGCTTCAGGGCAGACTTGGACCTTTCTGGGTTCCCCGAGCTTTGAGGCCAGGGGAATAGTCCCACCCTTATGTGGCCTCTGTCTCCACAGAGTGACCACTGTCCTTGGAACACTAACGCATAGTAATTGTCAAGTTCAGGGACAGAATAAAGCTGTTCAGAATATCCTCTCCCACAGCGTCTGAGGCCTCTGTGCCCTGACTTCTCTCTAGACAGAGGCTCCCAAGGAGGCCCCCAGCAGAGGGGGCAGAGGACCTCAGCCTCAAAATCCAATAGTGAAAGATCCAGAAAGTTTAAACCTGTCTTTTATGCACAGAAAGTGCTCAGAGCTGTGACCTTCACAATTATTCATGTTCAACAAATTTTACTTATTATTTCTAAGTAAAAAAAACAAGCTAAGGGGTGGTTCTCTGGCCACTCTTCCCCCTGCAGACAACCTCAGTGTATGCCTCTTGGGTGGGTGTGACCTGCTCTCTCCACACACTTGGCCCTAGAATGCTCTGGTAGGGACCTCTCTGCAGCTGGGCTCCCTCGTCTTCCCCATCAGACTGGGCTGCAAGCTGAGCCTGCGATGGAGCCTGGGTGCTGGCACTAATACAGACCCACAGCCTCTGGGAGCTCTGTCCACCTGGGGCTGGCCCACAGAGCAGCACACATCCAGAGTCACAGTTCCCTGACCGGACTGGAGCCAAGTGTTTCCACTTACTTTGAACTAAGAGATAACTTGCAATTGTTTTAGCTATGGCCAGCAGAGTAAATTAGCAGTCTAGCATCATGGCATAGTACAAGGGGATCTATCACTTGTCCTTCCCTCATGTAGGGACACGAGGACTCCCCAGCAAAGCCAGGCAGTGTCCATACAGGGCCTAGGGGCAGCTCTCACGTTGGCTGGGAGAAGATGTGAAGGTCTGTATTAGCGCCAGCACCCAGGCTCCATCGCGGGTCTCACTGGCCAGTCTCATTTCTGCATAATGTCCCCAGCCCAATGTAGCCTCAGCCTCTGTGGCCTCTCCAGTCACATGATGACACAGTCCTGTCTCCCACTTTCTAGTGCATGTGGAGCCACTTTGGTGTGAGGCTGGGCTGCTCTCCTGGGAATATCCGTGTCCACCAGCCCCCTTCCTCATAAATGCCCCCACTGCAGGGAGGGCTCCTTTCTGAGGCCCTGAGCACCCACCCACCAATATTCCCAGTGTTTCCTGGAAGCCAGGACCATCTGGGAGAGTGTCTCTCTCATGAGAGTGGAAAAGGGGCAATACCACCTCATCCACTGTGCCAGCCCACAGTACAGATCAGGAAAATCCATCCGGGAATGTTCTGGAAATAAATAAGAGAAACCAAAAGCAAGCTGGCTTCTTCTGAGTTTAGAGCAGCGGTTCTCAACCTATGGGTTGCGACCCCTTTGGGGGTCAAACAACCCTTTCACAGTGGTCGCCTAAATACATCTTGCAAATCAGATGTTTACATTACGATTCATAACAGTAGCAAAATTACAGTTATGAAGTAGCAATGAAAGTAATTTTATGGTTGGGGGTCACCACAACATGAAGAACTGTATTAAAAGGTTGCGGCATTAGGAAGGTTGAGAACCACTGATTTAAAGCCTCAATGCAGCAGCCCCACTCCACTGCCAAGTCCTGCCTTAGGCATGTGGCACTTCCTAGCTTCTGCTTCAACCGGAAGAGAAAGTGCTGAGTGCATTCTGGCCATGGGAAAGTTGGCGTCACTGCCAGTGGGCCCTGCGCCAGGCTGAGGACAGGCAGGGAGGCCTCTCACAGCCCCCACTGTTCTGGCCAGGCCACCCTGTACACCCACAACCCACTTGCCCTGCCCTCGAGGTCAGCCAGACCTGCATGGGGTGAAAATGTGAGACAAGCTAAGGCCAGAGAGTTATGCACCAAGGCCAGGTCCCGGCACCTGTGCAGAGATAGCACCACCTCGCTTTCTGCCCCAGGACATGAGTCACTCAAATGGTTTTTGATGAGCCTTTGTAACACAATAAATGCTGGAGAATCCTGTGGGCGGCCAGATACCCATTTCAGTGTAACAAGTGCAGCCAGGCAGCCGGCTCAGCAGCTCTGGGGTTGCTTAGGTCTAGCAGGCCAGGCCCTGCTCTCAGAGCTGCCTCTGCCCCCTGCTTCCCCAGAGGGGATGCCACTTGCATGGGACCTCATCTTTACCAGCTACATCTCAACTGCCTATCTCCAAACAAGGTCACTCTCTGAGGTCCGGGGCTGGGACGTCCACACAGGGCCATGCCCAGTCACACCCCCAGCATCCCGAGCCCAGCAGCCTCTGAGTGGATACATGGATGGCTGCCTCCCTCACACACGCTCTCTCCCTCAGCCTACCCAGAAGCCTCCAGGAGGGGCCCAGTTCTGTCAGTCCTGGGTCCCAGAGGGGAGAGGGTCCTCGTCCATCCTTGTAATTTTTCAGCCCCCCAGAGGTGTCGGTTGCTGACCTGGTCGCCAATAACTCCAGGGCCCTGCCCTGCCCCTCATCTGTCAACAGGGACTGTCTGGCCATGGTGTCCAGAGAGCTTGTCCTGCATTCATTTCCCAAGTGGTTCACAGCTGGGGAGTACGAGACTGAAGCCCCTTGTCAGCCACACGCGGAACACAAGATACCGTCCCCCTCACAGCAACGGCACCAGGCCAGTGCTACAGAGCTGCAAGGGGCCCCTCCGGTGGGTCTCTCTGGACAGACACTTGGGAGACCTGACTAGGGTTGTGCAGGGAGGCAGCTCCTAGACCAAGGGGCGGGCAGAGGTCAGGCCCCAGGGTGCCATGATACTCCACGGCCCAGAGGAGGATGGCTCAGAGAGCTCTGAGTGTGCTTTGGCAACACCTGGGGGAGCTAGCCAGTGAGGCTTGGGTGGGAGCACGGAAGCCTACTGCACCCTGGATACATCAGCCGGACACAAGAGATGTCCCCATTGGGGCATGGAGGGCAGGATTCAACTCTTGGGCGATCAGATCCCCATGTGGAGATGCAGACTTTCTAGTGCTTGAATTCTGGGTGAGAGGTGTCCATAGGCCTCCAGGGAAAGGGCCGGCTGGGGGCCCGGTAGGGCAGAGGTGCTAGGCCTGGGGGAGCACACAGGGACAGGGGTTTTGCTTCATTAGGAGCTGGTTCCTGTATTTGTGTAAAGATTAGCAAAGATTATTTCTATGTGGGGCAGTTTTGTTTTCTTCCTCATACTTTCTCTTTTTCAAGTATCTGCTTGTGCTTAGAAAGTAGAAGTTAACAAAACAAAGAAGCTGTGGTGTCCAACCAGGCCTATACCCCTTGCTCCTCCCTGACATAGGACACTGGCCCAAAACTGTGTCTTTGCCCAACCAGGTCACCAGACACTGGGCCAGCATGGGGCTGGGGGCCTAGGTCACAGCCCTGACGGTGATGCCATGGCCAAGGTAGGAATCCCAAGCTCTCAGCCTCCCAGGGCCTGGTGACAATAAAGACCAAAGCCAGTCTGGCAGCCCAACAGCCACACTACCACCTGCTCACGGACGCCCAGCACTTCTGAGCAGGATCCCTCAGCAGAACAGTGGACAAACACTGGGCATCATGCAGACCCTGTGGTCAGACAGGATGAGCCTAGGGTGAAGCCTCCTCAGGACAGGTGGAGAGGGGGCAGCACCAGGACCTATAGTTCACGCATCACACAAAGCCCCCAGAGTCCCCAGAGTCCTTCGGGAAGGTGGGGGTCTTGCTTGAGGGATCAAGCCTCCTCCTCAAGAGGACCAAGGGCTTTGTCCAGACCTCCCCCCACCCAGGATGCAGGTGGTGTCTGGTCTAAAGTCCCTGGTGGGATGCTGGGTGCTGACCTTCACAGAGCCCCTCCCAGTTGCTGGCCAGGGAAAGGTAGGCAATGGCGCCCACAGAGGGAACAGAACCAGGATGTGGGCAGTGGTTCCATGGGCCTTCCGTGGAGCCAGAAGCTAGGGAGCAGCACTGAGGGAAGAGCCCAAAGGACATCAGGGCAGAAGCAGCCCCTCCCTGCCTGGGCTGAGCTCTACAGAAGCATGGGGAAGGCCGACCGTACACCTAGGGCCCGAGTGCCTGCCCGAGGCAGGGGCACCTGGCCTCCTGCCCAGAGCTTGTGGGACTGGCCTCAGAGGAGCACATTTGGCAAGAACTCGGTTCTTCTGGCGCCAAAGACTCTCGAGAGACGCCAGGCACTCTCCACACTGCTGGTGTCATGCCCTGAAACAGCCCTGCCCTGCCTTATGGACAGTCGTCCTTTGGACCCAGGAAAGTGGACACATCCGGAGGAGAAGCACTGGGAACAAACAGGGCAAAATATCTTCCCACCACCTCGCTCTGGGGCCACAGGCCCCTGGCCGGCTTCCGTGCTGAGAACATTCCGAGCTTGATCCCTGGCTGGAGAGAGTGCGGGAGGCAACTTGCTGGGGCCTTGGCCTGAGGGACAGGCAGCTTCCTCTGAACTCTGCTATTAAATGAAGCCATTCGACTACACAAATGGACCATAACTCCCTTCTCCAAAGTCACATTTAAAGCTAGAGCATGTGGAAAGAAACAGCCCAGGCCCCTTGTAAGTCTCTGGGGCCGGTGCCTGACCCCCTACCAGGAATATCACAATGTTGCCACCTAAGGTCTTCCAGCCCTGGGCCCTGCTGTGGAGACAACCGAGACTGAGTGAGAAGGAATGAGGCAAGGAGCAGCTGGGCTGTGATGGTTCTGATGAAACCATTTTCCTGTCCCCAGCACTGCAGTGGCCCTAGGAAGGAAAGAGATTCCCTGGGCATCACAGCCTAGCTGGCCCTGCAGAAACAGCCACCACAGCTGGCCACAGGGCTGCACCACAGCAATTACAGGGTCTGGGAGAGACAACAGTGGGCGCAGGTTTGCCCACAACGAAAGCCGACATGCTGTCTGGACTGCAAATGGCACCTCCTCCCTCCATGTCCCGGTAGTTGCAGATGGTGGGAACCCCACCCTCAGAGGCCAAGAGGGGCCACACATGGCCCTGCCGCATGAGAGAATGTGAAACTCTCCCACTCATGGTCTTGGGAACTGTGCTGGACACTGGACTGACAGACCTGGTTATTGCTGAGACTGGACGTGAAGTGAGTGAGACAATATAAAATTGAACACAAAGGAAAAAACAGGCATTGTCTGATGTTGTCCGAGACAGCAGGGTGGATGAAGACTCAGACCCTGCTGAGGCCCAGAACTCTCCCAGGTAGCAGGGTGGACAGTGAATGATGTGGGTGGAAGGTAGGCCAGGGCACCTGGAGCCGTCCTTACAGCCTCCCTGTGCTCTGGCCAGGGATCCAGGCTCTGTGCCCACTCTGGCCCAGGTCCCTGGCCCCCCAGGAAGGCTGGACATGGCTCTCCTCTCAACCCTCCTGTGCCAGGCCTGCCTGCCCCTTTTTTTCCACAGGTTCCAGGCATGGGGAGGGCCAGGGGTTCTGGTGCTATCCTGGGAGCCAGGAGCATCCCTTCTAGACGAGCCCTGGTTTCTGCCACCCTCCTGGTGAGGTGTCTGCTGTGACTTCCTGCTTCTCCTGGCCTTTATCTGCCCAGGCCCGCCTGCCCACTGGATCCAGGCAGGGTCCCATCATGCCCGCTGCACTGCTGACTCGGCAGCCCAGCTCCCTCCTGCTCCCAGTTTCCCCTCTGTGCTGCCCTGAGGCAGGACCCTGACTGCTGCTCTGAACAGACCACCCTGCCCACAGCTCTGCCCCTTCTTGGAGTCTGTCTGCCTGTCCAACACCAGGCCCCAGGCCCCAACTGGCTGTCAATGCCCAACCAGGGACAGTGGGCTTCCTGGGCCCCACCCCTGCATAGCAGGCTCCTCTCTGGCACCTGCCAGTGCTGCCCCATCTCTCAGGCTCCCAGCCCTCCTGCCAGTGCCTGGCAGATGCAGACTGTAAACTGTTTCTTCATGGTGTGCTCTGCAAAGAATCGGGGGCAGGCATGAGGTGCCCCGGCTCATGGCCACTGTAGGCAGGGCAGACTCTGGGCCTGTTGTATTGTCTTGTTTCTTCTCTCCTGACTGCAAGAAGCTCTGAAATCATGTGTTCTCATGGTTTTCTGCCATTGGTCTTTCTGGAAGGAGTGCAAACCCTTTGGATCACAGTGGGTTGCTTGCAGACAAGAAAACAGGATTCCTTTTCTGGGATTTACACAGCTGCCACAGGGAGCTGCACACCATTTTCCAGTATGGTTAGAATCTATACCCTCCAGAGCCCAGAAAGCCAGTACTGATGCTCAGTGCCCCATGGGGTCCTCTGACTGAGCCCTCAGATCGGCCTGAGCTGGGTATGCTCTGTGGGCTGGCTGGGCGCTGGGTCATCTAAGCAGGCACACCTAGCCCCGGCCTTGCAGGCTGGCAAGGAGAGTGCTTCATCCAAGCGGCCCCGACACCAGCCAGACACTTGGGTGGGCTCTGCAGAGAACACCGTTCCCGCTCCGTGCCCACCAGAGCTGCATCTGCCCAGCTGTCCTCCTATGACTAAGTGTTGGGGTTTGACCAGGTGTGACCCTGGAGCTCAGCACGCTGTACTCCATGGGACACACAGTCCACTCCTGTCCAGTGAATGAGTGAAGACACGCAGTCAATGAAACACTAGTCTTCTACCTTAGATTTACCACCAGGTGAAAGGTGGTGTCTAAACAGCCACTGGGCATTTCACCTTTCTCAGGTGCGTCTTGCCAACTAAACAAATATTTAAGCTCAGCACCGGCTGACACGCCGGCAAGGTGTTTCATCCAACTGTGTGTTATTTTAAAGAACTTATTATTATTAAACCTATTAAGCAAATAAAGTTGCCATTTACTAGATTAAATTGCATAACACACAGTTAGAGCAAAATGTCAGGATATGTGTAAGCAGGCAGGATTCCGCACCTTATGCTGCTATTGTGAATTGCTCTGTAGTTGATCTTTATTTCTTTAAAAAAAAAAAAAAAAAAAAAAGAACACCTTTTAAGCAGAAGAGAATGTTAAAATTTGCTAACATAATATTAATGTGCCTCCTCCTGGTGACATATATAAATTAGCACATCATTGGTCTCCAGCCTCTGAGAATCAATGCCTCCAAAGCGGGCAGAATTGGCATGATAGTAAAGCCATTTTAAAAAAGACCTGCCCTGCTTTTTGGACCATGACCTACTAATTACATTTTAGAAGAACAGAACTGGGGTGGCGCCCATAGCTCAGTGTTTAGGGCACCAGCCACATACACCCAGGCTGGAAGGTTCGAACCCAGCCTGGGCCAGCTAAACAATGACAACCGCAACAACAAAAAAAAATCGCCGGGCATTGTGGAGGGCACCTGTAGTCCCAGTTACTTGGGAGGCTAAGGCAAGAGAATCACTTAAGCCCAAGAGTTTGAGGTTGCTGTGAGCTGTGATGCCACAGCACTCTACCAAGGGCGACATAGTGAGACTCTGTCTCAAAAAAAAAAAAAAAAAGAATAGAACTGCATCCAAGTTTAAGACTGCCAGCTGAGCATATGCTGCAGGCTCTCCCTGTCTGCATATCAAACTCTGGAATAACAGGAAAAATAGCAGGAGAGGCACAGCAGGGAGCAGGAATTCTCAAATAACCAGCAACCATGTGGAAATCAGAAAGAGCCACTTCAGGCTGCAGCCACCATTTTAGTACCAGGGCCCTGTGAGAGCAAATGGCCACCCAGAGGAGGAAGGTTGCACGGCTCCCTGGGGTCCCTGTGGGAGACCCAGGCCCCCTCTCCTGCAGATCCCTCTTGCCCAGGCCAGGAAGCAACACAAGGGTCTGTGTCCTGGCAGAGCAGGTTCCGGCCAGCCCAGGATCAGAGGTCAGAAGCTATCCACTTCCCTCTATCCCTGGAATAAGCCAAAACTCGAGCCCAGAAGGATGGTTTTGCCCTCCCTGAGGAGGGTCTGCACAAAACACAGTGTGCACAGGGGAACCTCTGCAAAGACAAACTCACAGTCAAGAACAGCAAACGCAGACATTGTGAAAAGACCACTGGGGAACTCACACCTGAGGAAAAGGAGTTACTGGCCTGGCCAAAATAGACCAAAGGAGCATGTGGCATCTACGAATCAAGAACGGGAAGTTGTAAAAAGAACCGATTAGATATATTGGAAATTAAGAGTACAGTTGTGGGCAGTGCCTGTGGCTCAAAAGAGTAGGGTGCTGGCTCCATATGCCGGAGGTGGTGGGTTCAAACCTAGTCCCGGCCAAAAACTGCAAAAAAAAAAAAAAAAAAGAGTGCACTTGTTAAAATTTCAAAATTTCTGTTATCCTTTGAATTTTAGAATTGACATAACAGAAGGGTGAATAAGTGAGTTACAAAAACAGGATGAGAGATTTTTTCCAGAATGTCAGAAATCTAGATAATGTGAAAATTGAGAGATATGAAAGGCAAACGAAACACATATGTTCACTCTGGCTCTTGAAGAAGAGAATGGAGAAAGTAGAGAGAAATGGTTATATGTGAAATAATTCCTGAGTATTTCCCAGCAATGAAGAAAGCATTGGTCTTTATGCCTATCAAATGCTGAGCAACATACATAAGTAAAACTTGCTCCAGACTCATAGGGAACTAACAGAACATTAACAATTAAGAGACATTCTCAAAGATGCAGGGAAAAAAATCTAATTTTTTAAAAGAAGCAAAACTCAGATTATTATCAACAGCTCTGGATGCACAAAGGACATGCAACATGATTTTCAAAGTACTAAAGGAAGAGAATTTTGAAACTAGAATTCTGTATCTGAGAAGCCTATTATCCCAATGAAGCTTAAGAGAAATAAGACCTTTCAAGGATGTGGGATTTAGAAAACTATTGTTCTCAGGCTCTTCTTCCAGGAGCTGCAAGAGGACATGCTCCAATAAGAAGAAAAGCGAACTCAATGGAATATGAAAAGTAATATTAACAAACTAGTAACACATGCTGCTGTCTAAATATGCATTCACTTAAAAAAAATAAGTTTAGAATACATTGAAATACACAAAGAAACCCTAAAATAACTGCAGAGAAAAGCTGACAATTCACCATCACCTGGGGAGGTTTTAAAAGGCTCTTCTCAGAAACCAACAGATCAAGGAGAGAAAAACTAAGTAGACATATGAGAGGTTTTTGTTTGTTTGATTTTTTTAGAGACAGAGTCTCACTTTATCACCCTCAGTAGAGTGCTGTAGAGTCACAGCTCAGAGCAATGTCCAGCTCCTGGGCTTAGGTGATTCTCTTGCCTCAGCCTCCCAAGCAGCTGGAACTACAGGCACCCACCACAACTCCCGGCTATTTTTTGATGCAGTTTGGCTGGGGCCAGGTTTGAACCCACCACCCTCGGTATATGGGGCCGGCGTCCTACTCGAACTTGATTAATTAGCTTGATGCAATAAATAAACACACAAAGAGAAGCATAGACCCACACAGTGTGTGCCCCATGCACAGAGAGCAGAAATCCTTCTCACACAAAACACAAAACTGAGCACACTTGGGTTCACAGAGGGCATCTCTGTGACAAATTTCCAGCAAATCTCCCCGTGACATGTCTCTGACCTCCACCATGTATGTTAAAAATCAGCAATAAACAAATAGCTGTAAATGCTGTTCTCATGGCCATATCAGGCCGTGGATTAAAAAGGAGGCCATAGAAGTGGCACAGACCTTCCTCAGGCTGACCAGCTAGGCATAGCACATGGCCTATCCAAGGTGCTGCATCTGGGTCCCCAGTGCCAACATGGAGAGGAAGGCTTGGTGTGGGAAAGGAACTGTGGTCCATGTCTGCAGAGGGAAAGAGGAGCTGTGTCCCAGTGGCCACATGAGGCAGGAGGCAGGTCTAACTGCCCTCACTGACCAGTGGCCACACAAAGCAGTGCCCTCCTCTAGGCAGGCTCCATCACATTTGCAGGTAAGGTGCCGCCCGTCATGACCATGGGTCAGAGGCAGGCCCCAGCCTCCCTGAGAGATTGGGCTGCGCTGGCAGGGTGATCTCTGTTCCACCATACCCAAAGGCACACGGAACCTGGGAGCCAGTGACCCTGTGGACTCTTTAGCAGGACCTGCCACACACACCCCCACCGCCCGTGGTCCTCATGGCTCCCTGAGAAGCTCCTCATTGCAAAGTAACCAGGAAAGGGAGCTCAGGCCCAGAAGTAGACACAGGAGTGGTCCTGGAGCTGTGTTGGGAAGAGAAACCTGAGAGTCATTCCTGGTGCCTGGAGGGGGCTGGCCAGAGGCACAGGTCTGCACTGGCTCATGAGCAGATGGTCAAGGAATTGGAAAGGAAGCACTGAAAATTAGTGGTAAACTCCAGGTAAAGGCACCCCGTCCTTGTGAATGCCCTCCAAAGAGCACCCTCAGCACAACCAGGTGTATGAGATGGCCCGTCCAACCACATGGCCATGGCTGGGACAAAGGTGCACCTAGACCTGGCATCACAGACTTCCATGCACCAGGGCTATCACCCACAGCCTGTCAGTGACAGGGCAAACATGGAGCCCCATCTGGGCATGGAAGCAGCAGCTCTCCGTCCTCATGGGAACAGACTGGAATAACTCAATCTCAGTGTCTGTGTCCAGAGAACCCACACCTGAAGCCCCACACGGGAGGAGCTTAAAAAGGGCCCGATACCAGAGGGCATCTGCAAGCACCAAAGTCACAGGAAGTTCCTTCTTACTTGAGAGAAAATATTGGCAGATATATTTATCAATTATTTTCTACCCACCCCCAACATAAGGTGTTGGAAGCATCTAAGCTCACATCTCAACCCTGAAGTCACAGCTATCACAAGGAGGATGGGACTGAGCTGGAAGGGAAGTGGATATTCCCCAAAGACAAGCATGGGGGATGCTGAGTCGTTGCTAGGAGAGAGTCAGCATGCTTGTAGTGGACCAACAGAACATTAGACAGAAGGAAGACTTTGCCATCTTCTTTACTTGGAAGTTAAAAACATACAGAAGATTGTGTGGCTACCAAGTCATAACAGGTAGACTTTGTGGGTTCCTCTGGGTCAACTGGTAAAGCTGGGGGAGCTGGTAAAAGAGGGCCCTAGCATAAGGGATGATGCAAACATGGGCAGTAGTGGTGACCTCTAGGCCCTGGGGCAGAAGGGCCCTGTCCTTCACAGCATCGGGTTCTTTTCCCAATGGTTGTCCCAAGCTTGCCATCCAACCTCTGGCTTCAAACTGAGGCAGGAGCCACTTGGAGCACAGCCTCCACCATCTCCTCAACCTCCCTGAGCTCCCTTTTTCCCAAAAGTCAGGGACATACTGGTTTCTCAAGCTGACCAGAGTGGCCCTTC
Source organism: Arctocebus calabarensis (assembly GCA_963573935.1). NCBI lineage: Eukaryota > Metazoa > Chordata > Mammalia > Primates > Lorisidae > Arctocebus > Arctocebus calabarensis. The sequence continues at coordinate 42,132 of CAUYON010205340.1, read as the reverse complement.
TGGATCCTAGCACCCCATATTTCTCACAACAGTCACCTTTGGGGACCCTGATTGACAACACATGTGTGCTGACTTCTAGCTTGGGAAGCTCAGAGCTGTGGATTAAAGACTCAAAATAGACCTAAAGATGCTTCAGTATTTAAGGTGTTCATCGTTTATTATATTCATGGTTCAAAGTTTCTGCCATTCTTACAGTTATAAAGAGCCCCTTTTGATATTACTGAAGTTGTCCACATTGCCAGTATTGGTATTGACATAGTCTTTAAAAGTTGTTCAAGTACGAAGTGTTAATGAGAATTTAGAGAAACTCATGGGGGTGAAATTGGTGCAGCTGCTTTGGAAGACTCTATATCTCCATGACAACTGAACTTCCACACCTAGTGCACAGAAACTCACAGGAATACTGATTAATTGTCAAAACTGCTGGAAACCACACAGAAGCACTCCAGTCACAGAGTGATAACTTTCTGTGTATCTTCAGCAGTAAGAATTTACAATTGCACACACCAACAAGAATAAATCTCACAATATAGTAACAAGGAAAATAAACCAGATACATAAGGTACATGTTGTCTGATTCCACTTATATAGAATTCAAAATCAGGAAGAACTAATTATGAAATCATAAGTAAGGCTATGCAAGGTGAAGAGAAGAGAACATGATGACAATGTGGGGAGGTGGCAGGTTCCTGGTGGCCAGGGACCATCACCCAGGTGCAGAACTCACTGCAGCTGCTCACCTCAGAGAACTTCATAGAGCTATTCCTGTAAAATTTGGATGCTTTCCTTATCAAAAATGAAAGTGTTGGTTCGGCGCCTATGGTTCAACAGGCTAAGGCGTCATCCACGTACACCTGAGCTGGCGGGTTCGAATCCAGCCTGGGCCCACCAAACAACAATGACAGCTAAAACCAAAAAAAAAAAAAAAAAAAAAAAAAAAAACCGACCAGGCATTGTGGCGGGCGCCTGTAGTCCCAGCTACTTGGGAAGTGGAGGCAGGAGACTCACTTGAGCCCAGGAATTGGAGGCTGCTGTGAGCTGTAATGCCACAGCACTCTATCCAGAGTGACAGCTTGAGGCTCTGTCTCAAAAAAAAAAAAAGAAAGTGTTTTTTCCTTAAAGTTATTTCACTTTTTCTGTTCTTAATTCATTTTATTTCCACATTTTTAGTCCTGCCCTAAAAATGTGTGGGTTTCCTCCATCTGGTCATTTACACAGTGTAGGCACGTGTGGGCAGTTCTCTCTGTACCGTTAACACCATAGAGCATCAGGTTCCCAGGTTCTTCACAGACATCTTTCAATGATGGTGGTGATGGTGATGATGATGATGGCAGGTGATGATGGTGGTGGTGGTCATGATGGTGATGCTGATGGTGGTCGTGATGATGGTGATGATGATGGTGATGGTGGTGGAGATGATGGTGGTGATGATGGTGGTGATGATGGTGGTGGTGGTAAAGATGATGACGGGAGGTGGTGATGGTGGTGGCGGTAATGATAATGATGGAGTGATGGTGGTGGTGATGATGGTGATGATGATGGTGGTCATGATGATGATGGTGATGGTGATGATGGAGGTAATGGTGGTGATGGTGATGGTGGTGAAGATGATGGTAGTGATGATGATGGTGATGATGATGGTGGTGATGGTGGTGGAGATGATGGCGGTGATGATGATGGCGGTGGTCATGTTGATGTAATAGTGGTGACAATGATAGTGGCAATCATGACATTTATCTCAGAGCACTAATGTTTAAATTATTAGATGAAATGTATAATTAACTTACAAACTATCATTATTTTTGTCTTGCTCCCGGCCCTAGTTAAATTTCTGAACTATAGCTTAGATAAACGCAAGACGAACTTCAGCACTCTTTTGGAAAATCTTTCCCATTGCTGGCCATATCTAAATTTCTCCCATCACATTCTTGTCATAAGTACCTGAGAATTCTTCCCCAGGTATGTCACCATCAAACACAGACAAACACATACCCACTTCAACAGCCAAGGAACGCTTCCCTCATTTTCATTTCCCACCCAATCATCCAGAGGGCTGGGGATGAACGGACAGAACAAGTCTTAAAGCCATGCTCCCACCAATCCTCCCTGGGCCTTGCTGCACTTCTCTGAGCCAAAGCAAGGGCTGCTTTGTGTAACTGGGCTCATTTACAGGGGGAGTGAGGCTGGTTTTATCTGCAGTAAACATAGGGGGAGAACAATCAGAGCCAGACAGCACCCATGGCTGCAGAGACTGCCTGCCAGAGCCCCAGGAGGGGCTGCTAAGGACTGCCTGGGGGTCTGCCCCAGCCTCCTGTGGTCTTAGAGTTTTCAAGATTCTGGTAAGCTTTTCCACTTTGTGATCTCTGCCTTTGTCTGTGGGAGAGGTGTGCCAGGTAGAGCATGAGCCAAAGAGGAAGAGATCGTCAACTTATTCTCATTTCCAGAACTTATTACAACTGGACAATAGGCAAGTCTTCTGCCTTCCTCAGGCCTTTATCCTCATCTGTTGACCAATAAAAGTTCAGTAATTAATATCTTTTTTCTCATAATCTTGGAGTGTCTAAGGATGTTTATGATGCATCTATAAATTTTTAAGTTTAGGAAATACAATTATTATTCAATGTGTGCCAGATAAGAGGAAAGTGATGGAATTGAGCCTTTCTACAGAGGCTTTAGGCAGCCATCCAAGCACCTCCTCCAGGAAGCCCTGCCAGCCGCCTCTCACACTCAGCAGAAACCATAAGGACGGTTCCATTAGTGTGTTCACCATTCAGGCCAGGTCGTAGTAGCTACCAACATTTCTAACACCCTCTTTGTTCTTTCTTTTGTATAAACAATAACGTAATCTTAGGCTAGAAAGGCCTATAAACCCATGAGAATTCAAACCAGATGCTGTCTCAGTAAAATCTGAGGAACCGTGTCAGGCATCTCGTCTGTCACTAGTAGGTAGGATTGAGACAGTAATATCAATGCAGCCTATTGATCTTTTACAGAACTGGTGATTTTACTCACTGTTTTGTTTGGGTTTTTTGTTTAATTGGGTTTTCTATTGTTGTTTTGGTTTGGTTTTGGATTTTCTAGAGATATTCTCAGTCTGTTGCTATACTGTCGTCATAGCTCACAGCAACATCAAACTCCTGGGCACAAGCAATCCTTCTGCCTCAGCCTCCAAAATAGCAGGAATGCATGCACTATTTTTTCTATTTTTAGTAGATACAGGGTCTCACTGTTGTTCAGGCTGGTCCCAAACTCCTGAGCTCAAGAGGAGCTCCTGCCTCAGTATGAGCCACTGGGCCCCATTTCTCACTATTTCAACAACCTCTTGATTTGCCCCTGTTACATCCCAGCATGTGTAGTGGTGTAGGAGCCTAGGGCTGCTGGCAAAGTCCACCCATCCAGAGCTCTGTGCAAAGCTCTGTGTTCAACATTTTGGAAATGGAAGTAGCTATACCACTTTCTGGAGAGACAAGAACTCCAGTGAATACAGAGCTGGGAGCACAGAAAACTGATTGCTGGCTCCATGACCATTACTCCCAGGACCCACAGACTGTCGCCTACCCACTGTGGGTAGGCCACAGTGCTCCCCACAGACATGGCGTGGGGAGCATCGTGAGCTAGATACTTGAAAGTCACATTAATTCTTTGCAAGACAGCTGAAGAGAGGTCACGCTGGCCTGACCTATGATGAACTCATAAGAACCCCTCCTTTTTCCTTCCCGCTATCCTAAATCTACCCTTCCTTTAAAACTCCATGCAAGCCAGCCTGGCTCTAGATGCTACATCAAGTGGAAACATCTGCAGTCTCATGACGAGGCCATGCTTTCAGGACTACCGGAGGCCTCCGTGTCATCAGCACCTTCCCACCTCTCACTACATCTTATGCCTGGCAGGGATTAAAGCAGCCCTGGCTGGCCCCACTCCCTGATCTTACAGTGATTTCAGGTCAGCTGTGGCTGCTCAGAGGTGCAGACCCAGCCCCCCCTAGGAAGGTCAGTGGGGCCTGGAAGGCTCACTCTTGGGGAAGCACACAGTGGTCTGGCCTGGGCCCTCTCCAGCCTCTCCCCAGTCACACCCACAGGGCATGTGCCCTGAACTACACCTGAGGCCACATGCAGCAGTTGCCTGGGCAGACATTGCCTGTCCCCACCCCATGCAAATATGTGTGTCTGCACAAGCCACCCCACTCTCTAGAGCCAGCCCAGAACTCCCTCTGGGTTATTACCGGATCCCCAGGTGTGGCCCCAGGCAGCAGAACAGCCATGGGGAGCTGAATGCAGACACAGGTCCAAGGGCGAAGGCTCTGGGGAGAAGAGAAAGTCAGCCAGAGTAAGGCCCGCACAAGGCTGAGCCTGCTTAGACTGCAGCCTGCAACGGGACTCACCGAGGAGGCCAGGGCAGTACACTATAAGCCACCCAGCCTTCTGGAAAATCTCTTCATTAATGCTAAGGGGAAATAAAAGCCAGCTTGCCCCAGGAACCTGCGACATGCCCCATGGAGCACAGCTGCATCCACCCTCTGGGGCCATTTGGGGCACATTTTAGGACTGGTGAAATGGTGCTGGGGCCATGGCTGTTGGTTATTTGAGCTCTTCCTTACCAGCCTCAGCTAGGACCTCGGTAGGTCCAGCAGCAGCCTGGTGCGGCTGGGAGGAAGGGCCCACCCAGTACCTGGCAAGTTTACATCCACCCTAGGTAAGCCCTGATCCACCCTGCTGGGTCCCCAGCCTCTGAGGCAGCCTCTGTATGGGTCTGTTTTCCCTCCAAGTCTGCTGCATCCCCAGACCAGTCTTGACACAGAGTGGGACAGAGCTTGTCTGGCAGGGAGGTAGGTAATTGGCACTCAGGTAGCAGAATCAACCCAGGGGCCACAGACAGGACAGCAGCCTGGCCAGGGGTTCCCAGAGGCTCCTGAAGGAGAGGCTTTCTCCTCTCCCAGCCGAGCAACCACCAGGCAGGGTGATGAGCTGCCGTCAGACAGCCCAGTGACACCAGTCAGGGTTCTTGGACCTCCAGGGGAGGGTACAGCGTACAGAGCAGTGATCATTGTCCGGTCACCTTCACAGTGACACTGTGCAACCTACCTGCAGAGCTCACCCACTGACCTCAAAGCATCCTGCCTGAGGCTATGAGTGTTTCCATGGCGAAAATTGGTGTCTCCCGAGCTCCCATGCTCTCAACTGCTCATTCTAGACACTGCAGGGGCTGTGCTCTGGCAAGCCATAACTCCCGTGGGGAAGCCGTGGCCCTCACAAGAAAGTCAGGCTCTGTCCTCTCTGTAAGAAATAACCAAGCATGCCCCAGACCCCACACAGGTTCTCTCCTTGCCCCAGGCCAGCCTCCCACCTGAAGGCCCAGGGCCATCTGAAGCTCCACAGCCTGGCCCCCTCTGCAGTCCTCCATCTGGGAAAGGCAGCTGCCACCTACCTCAGGGGTTCCTGCTCCAGCAAAGACCCTGCACCCTGGCCTCAGAGGCCCTGGTCTCCACCAGAGATGGAATCCCACCTGTCTGCCCCACTCAGCCTGCAGGGGGTGTCTCTGTGCCCCACTCCTAGGGGTGCCACACAGACACCCTGCTAACACAAATGAGTGGAGACCCTTTCGTGTCGGCAAAGAATCTGGAGCTCAGAGAGATGAAACCAGGCGTACACTCACAGAACTAGGAAACAATGCGGTGAACTTTCACCTGGGGAGGCCTGACCACCAAGAGGGACGCCAGCAGAACCCAGGACCAACAGCGCCAGACCACCAACTTCACTTTGCAGGTGAGAGTAAAAAGTCTGGTTATTCAAATGCAAGAAAGTACATACCCATTTGGCCTTAGTCTGAAGCTATATACAAAACACAAAAGTGACTAAAACCCCCACCCAGTACATCAGCAACAGCATCACTTCACGAGCTCCTGAAGGCCAGTCCTCACTGTGTCCCCTCCCAGGATAAGCTCTGAGGAGCATTGTGAACCTGGATTCCATGCTTTCTGAAACAGCAGAGGAGACTGGCTTTGCTCTCCTCAGAGGCCATGCCTTGGAAGGACAGCTCTCCCTACCTGTGTGAGCAGACATCCAGCGTCCCTTCAGATGTAGGGGCTGGCATGAGGTACATCAAGTTAGGGTGGTGGCCACAGTCTCCCAGGGCCAACCCACCCAATGTAATGAAAGCAGAGCCACCATGGGGCAATGGCGTTCTCAGATCTCACTGTCCCATGGGAGCAGAACCCATGGCCATGCCATAGTTACAGGAATGGCCAGAGCAAGCAGGCACGCAGAAACCAGTGGCACTAAAGGCACAGGGGACAGCTACAGCTTTCCAGGGTGGCAGACCAGGGCCTGCACTGGGTGAAGGAGCAGAGGACAGTGTCTGGAAGCTGCCTGCTAGAAGGGGACTCTGTGTACCTGCCCAGAAGGGTCTCTGGCCCCAGGCTGAGGAGGGAAGGCATCTGCAGAGGCGCTGAGCTGGGAGACCTGCCCCTGTGCCCACTGACGCAGTGGGTTCTTCCTATGCCAACCTTTATGGAGCAGTCAGGAGCCACCCACCTGTTTGTTCCAAACAATTTAACACAGATTACAACTCCCAGTTCAAAAAGTGTTTTGGAATTAGTTACAACAGAACCATCCCATACGCAAAGAAACTCACAATTAAAATACCAGATGATCACTATTTTCTGGGCGCCTGTCTCTCCTCCTCAACCCCCTCGAGTGAGAGCAGTCAGGTGCTGGACCAACTTCCAGTGTAAGTCTTGGGAACTTGGGGCCTGTGTTGGAGCCATGCTGCTTCCATTCCAGGCTGAGCTGCTGTGGCCTGGCCCTGGTGGCCACTGCACATCTTCCTGGTCTAGCATCGCAAGCTCAAGGCACCCTCCCGAGCCCTATTGTCTCCCTGCGGGCCTCTGGAGAAGCTGGCCTGATGGCCCCCTTGCTTCTCCCGCTGAAGAGTGGATTCCATCAGCTTCTGTCCTTAGTGAGCACAGAAGCAGCTGCCAGCCAGGCAGGCCAGTGTGCAACCCGGAAGGGTTGAGAACAAAGGTTACACAGGGAAGCCGTGTCTGGAACCTCCCGAGACTTTAAAAGCATTCTTGCCACTCCACCTTCTGTCATTTGAACTCAGAGGCCACAGACTTGGTTCTGCGATCTTGGCTCCCACTGGGTTGGGGTTAGGATTCATGTGCAGACTGCCCACCACCTACCCCTCACTTGGGTTATAGTTTCTGTTTCCACAATTGACTGCAGATTCTCTGAGAACAAGATAAATCTTAAAGCGCTGTACTGAGTGCATACTTGATCCAGGAATAACTGCTTGCTTTCTTTTTCATCTATAAAATCAGCTGATTAGAAACAAACCCTGTGAGATTGTAGTGGCCTCCACGTAGCAAGGTCCATGAAGGCCTTTTGCTGAATGCTGCTCAGCATGAAGCAAAAGCTTTTGTCATTTTATCAACTTTCGATCACATCACATTCTGCTTCCCTCTACTTCTCCTTCCTCCAAACAAAATATGAACTTGACTTTTCAATGTAGGCAAAAAGAAAAATTTCGACCTCGTGACCTCTTTGAAAATCCCCTCTTGATGGAAAATACCTTCTCAGCGATGTTACAGCCTGTCCCTCACTTCCCGTCTCTGTCACACCCCCACTCACAGCGTGTCCGCAGGGCATTCGAGGGTGCCTGGTCACCACTGAGCCAGCCTCTGTGGCTTTACCATGTCAGACACAGCTGGTCATAAACCCTGACAGTGTGAATAAAAGTGTCTCTTTAAACAACACTAAGTGCAGAAGTTTTCTCATCAAAACTCCTGACAGCTCATAACCCACCCCATTCCTCCCTGACTCCCGTAGTAAGGAGACCACAAGGAGCTGCGTGGGGGCAGCAGCGTGACCGTCCACAGATGCACACACCTTCCACAGACTTGGTCCCCACTGGGTTGGGGTTAGGATTCATGTGCAGGCTGCCCACCACCTACCCCTCACTTGGGTTATAGTTTCTATTTCCACAATTGACTGCAGATTTACTCTGTGCACACCAGAGCGCAGACCAGAAGAGACTAGAGCCGCAGAACCAGACCCCAAACGAGTTTGCACCGTTGATCTGGACTTAGCAATTGGGAAGGCTACAGTCTCTGGGATTTTCATATCAGCTATGCTGTAAGTGACCAAGTGCCCAGGGTGGAGCACGGAGATCACACAGAGCCAGGGAGCCAGGTGTACTGGGCAAGTCCACCCCTGGGGGGGGAGAGGAGAGGCACAAGATGCAGCCAAGTGCTGGCGTGACTGGAAAAGGCAGTGCCAGGCCCCGCAGAGAGACACCTCAGTGACAGCAGCTTCACACCGCTGCTCCCATGTTTCTCAGAGGAAACATATTAGGAATGAAGAGAGAATGTTCACCAAGATAACCTAAGTTCCACTTTATGGAACAATATAGGAGGCAGCAGCCCTTGCAGAGCAAGGTCCTGTCCCAAGGCCACAGCCTTTTCTGTGGTGTCCAGCAGGAGGAGAGTGGCCCATGTCCAGAAGCTTCTGCCTTGCTAGGCTGCCCCTGTGAGGGCCACCTGTGCCTGCAGTGGGGCTGTGAAACTGGGACCCCACTTGTCCCTTGTCGGCTGCAGCACTTGGGGCCAGAAGCTGAAGGCTCCGAGCCACTGCCCTTCCCCATGAGGAGATGGTGGCCCTAGACCCTCAGTGAGCTGTAAAGACTGACAAGACAAGGAGAATGTGGGACATGCCTGCCAGTGTGAGTGTCCGGAGGTTTTAGGGACCATCAATAGCAAGAGCAGAGGACAGTCAGCAAATTGCAGGTGGACGACATGATTGCTCAAAAGACTTGACAGTATAACCACTTCACAACATCTCTTCTCTTATGCAAAGACTTCAAAGACACAACAGCCATATGCCAAAGGACAGGCTGTTCATGACAAAGCGGCAGAGAGAGGTGCTCAGTGACCAAACCAGTGCATGTCTCTGCTTCTAGAGAGGCAGAGTGAGCCCGCATTCCCTACTCCTCCAAATACATCTCCAAACCCTGGACATTGCATATAAAGCACACAGAAAGATTCAGAATGGTGGGGAGAGGAAAGCTGACCAGCTAAGGAGCTCAGGTGCCACAGGACAGTACAGACATGGTGCTGGGAAAGCCCCCCAGAAATACTAGCAGGCGGAGGCACCAGAAGTCCCAACAGACACCTGCTTTCTCTGCCAAGAGGACTGGGGAAGGGGCAGCCTAGCAAGGCAGAAGCTTCTGGACATGGGCCACTCTCCTCCTGCTGGACACCACAGAAAAGGCTGTGGCCCCTCGCCATGTTGCACAAGAGGCCAGGACAGGAGTCCAGAACCCCACCTGCACAGGATGCACCAGCACGTCTCATGTTTCCCACAGAGTGGGGTTGAAGGAGTGCTTCCACCGCCCAGGAGTGGAGCATGTCCCTAACTGTAACTCAGGGGGCCAAGTGGAGTCCACACTGTCTAGAGCACTGAGGGGGAACCTGGACTCCCCTATCCAGCCCTGCTAGAGCCAGACAGGAAGAGAACCCTTATAACATTATGTAAAACTTCTTCAGCTTTTGTTCAAAAACCACTCACCACACTGGAGCTGAGGAGAGAAAGCCACCAGCACTGAGAGGTTATAAGTTCTGAAAGGTCGTAAGGCAGTCATTGTAAAAGTGCTACAAGAAGAAATTATAATCACAAATGAAACAAACCAAAAACTAGGAAGCTACCATAAGGATGTAGAAAGTCTAAGTAAATAAACGGAAGAAATAAAGAAGAACCAAAGGGAAATTGTAGTATTAGAAAAAAAATAAATAAATAAAAAGCCGATGCCTTCAATAGCATAATCAGGGGGCAGAGGAAAGAATCAGTGAATTAAAAGACAGAATGAGAAAAAATGCTCAATCTGAAAAACAGAAAGACAAGTACAGTGACTTAAAACATTAACAGAGCCTGGAGGATCCATAGGACCTGAAAAAGAGACTTGACACTCATGTCCCAGGAGTTATGGAAGCAGAGAAAAAGAGCATGGGCCAAGAAAAGTGATCAAAGAAATAATAGCTGAGAACATCCCAAGTTCAGCAACAGAGATGAAACTACAGACTCAGGAAATTGAACAAACTCCTAAAAGGACAAAGCATGAGAAATCCACATCAAAACACATAATAATTAAATTTCTAAAACTAAAAGACAAAGAAAGAAGCATGAAATCATCCAGAAAAAGAAAATGTTATTGTACTTTTAGGAGAAAAAGAATTGCAACAATACTGTATTTCTCATCTGACATCATAAGAATCAGATAAAGTACCAGCCTGTTTTTTAAGTGGTAAAAAAAGATTTTTTTAATTTTTTTTTTTTTTGCAGTTTTTGGCTGGGGCCAGGTTTGAACCCACCACCTCTAGTATATGGGTCCAGTGCCCCACTCCTTTGAGCCATAGGTGCCACCCTTAAGTGGTAAAAAAAGAAAAAAGTAAACTGTCAAGGTGAAAATGCATTTTAGTGTGAAGGGAAAGTCAAGATGTTGATGAAGGAAAACCAAGAGAATTTGTCATCAGCAGATCTATCCTAAAATAATGGATGGCTATGGAAGTTCTCTGAAAGATAGCAAAAAATAAAAGAAGGAATTTCAGAACACTGGGAGGTGAGAAGGACACAGGAGCAAAAAATACAAGTAAATACAAAGGGCTTTTAGATTTTTTAAATTTTATTTCTTTGGGTTTTTTTTTTTTTTTTAATTGAGACAGAGTCTCACCCTATTCCCTGAGCAGAGTGCAATGGTGTCATAGCTCACTGCAACCTCAGACACGGGCTGTGGGCATCCAAAGCTGATACTGGAATTATCTCTTCTTAAGTCTTCTAAATTATGATTGACAGTTGAAGCAAGTAATACCACTTTATGTTGTTGTTCTGTTTATAAAGAGCAGATTTAAAAGAGCCATAAAGAGGGAAGAGAAAGGGGATATAAAAGGACTAGAGCAGTGGTTCTCAACTTTCCTAATACTGCAGCCCTTTAATACTGTTGCAATTCATGGATTAAGAACCACTGGACTAGAGGTTTCTAAACTTCACTTAAACCAGTAAGTGGCAACAATACAAAGACATGCACTCACAAGCACTATAGATGAGTCAAGATGGGATTTAAAAAATGATGACATGAACTACAGGAAGGCAAGAAAAAGAAAACAAATGAAAATCAGAAAGAATATTGAGAAAACAAAAAATAAAATTTCAGACCTAAGCCCTAATATATCAATAATCATATTAAATGTAAATGGTCTAAATATACGAATTAAAAGATAAGGAAGAGTAAATTAAAAGCCATAACTCAACCATTTACATTAGACAAAAAGCACTCTTCAAATGTAAAAATATATATAAAGGTGACAAGTAAAAGGATATAAAAAAACACACTCACAAGACTGTCATCACTGGAGATAAGGTCAGCCAATTATAATTAGACAATAGTCCAAAGCCAGGACATCTGACACCGACCCAAGCCTGACCACCAACCTCTTTTTTAAAAGCCTTATATTTCTGCTTAAAGAAAGAATCGTGGTTTTTGAGACACTAGTCCACTGCCCTCCTCATTTTCTGGCAAATTAATAAACTTCTCTTTCCTTTTCTTCAATCCATCTGTCAACAAGTACTGAACTTTCAGTAACATTGCCAAGAGACAACAAGAAAAAGAGAGGATTTTTCTCAACTCTCACCACCACCCACATCCCAGAAGCAGAGGCAGACAATAAGGGAGTGGACCAAGGAATAAACAGGCAACCTAGGAGCAGTCAGAGCCGTGGCTGAGGGCAGGAGCCTCCCTGCACCACAGCATCACTGCAAAGGCCAGAGACCACCAGGGTTTGCCTGCTGCCAAGGCTCCCTGGACAGGACATTTGGGAGCCTGAGTTTCTCCCTTGGGATTCTCAGAAGGAAAAGCAGCACTCGCATCTCACCACAAAAGGCTGGATGCAGCTTCAAGAAGGACCCACAGCTGGGGGACCCCTGCTGGACTCACACACCTGTTGGGTGAGAAAGACAAGCAGAGCTCAGGTGTGTGGAGAGTGTGGAGAAGAATCATTCACTTTGCGTTAAACAGGCAAAATGTGTTTAAGTAAAGCCATTTTTGGTTAGGAATGATGAACACTCAACCCAAGCTATCATCTGTACATTGGAGAACATAAAATAATGAAATTGAAAACAAATTAATAAGATAAGACAATTAAGTTGGTTCTTGGGAAAAACTAAAAACATAGATCAACCCTAGAAAGACACCATATATACTACTTGGAATGAAAAGGAAGCATGATTACGGGTACCACCAGATTTCTCACAAGATACAAGAGGATAAATGTGAACCTGAAAGCGCCATTACTACAAGATGGATCCCAAGTGACTACCTGGGCCAAATTTTGCTGAGGAGAGGTCAGAGTCACCTGAACCAACCAACCAATCAGGGCTCAGCTATATCAACCAATTGGAACTAAGTCTCTTAGATGCCTTCATTTGCATATGTGGACCTGGTCTGGAGCCTGTGCCACATTTTGCGGTAAAGCTTGAATTCTCCCTTTCTTCTCTGGAGAGCTGCTTCCAAACCTTCCTTCCACACTCTTCCTGTTACAAGGGCACTAATCTCATTCATGAGGCTCCACCCTCAAGACTTCTTCACCTCCTAAGGATCCACTTCTTCATGTCATTACTTTGAAGGTTAGAATTTCAAAATAAGATTTTTAGGGAGACATAAATTTTAGTACAGAGGAAACTTTTAAATAATCTCCTTTATACAAAAATCTGTAAGATAAATTCTAAAAAAAAATCTAGCTATGTATAAAAAATATAGACATTAGCCCATTAGTGCTATGTCAGGAATGGAAGAAGACTTCAACATCAAAAGAAATCTTTTTGTACAATTAATATATTATCTGTTACTAAAATTAATATATAACATTATATGAAAAAAAAAGTTACCTCAATAGTCTAATAATCAATACTTAAAATAGTATTATAATATCTAAAAATCAATATTTTATTTAAAAATACATGATGCAATTATCTACTCATTTGTGATTACAAAATACATTCCTAACAGATTAGGATAGAGAAAAGTATTGTAATGAAGGAAGAGCCATCTATCTAGTGCATCAAAATCATACTTAAAGCTCAGCGCCTGTAGCTCTAGCAGCTAAGATGCCAGCCACATACACCAGACCTGGTGGGTTTGAATCCAGCCCAGGCCTACCAAACAACAATGCCAACTACAACCAAAAAGAAAATAGCCAGGCATTGTGGTGGGCAACTGTGGTCCTAGCTACTTAGGAGGCTGAGGCAAAAGAATCACTTGAGCCCAGGAGTTGGAGGTTGCTGTGAGCTGTGATGCCACAGCACTCTACCTGGGGCAACAGCTTGAGGCTCTGTCTCAAAAAAAAAAAAAAAAATCATACTTAATGCTAAAACTATAGAAGTGTTCCTATTGACATTAAAAAACAAATCATAAATATCCTCTGAAACTGATGCCATTTCAAACTCAACAACCGAAAGAGCTAAAAGATGTAGGAAACTGAAAGAATGAGTCAAAGCTGTCATCATTGACAGGAGACATTATCCGCACAGAAATTTCTATAGCATCTATAGCCTACTAAAATTAACAGCAGAATTCAGTAAAATCAACATAAAGAATCATTTTCATTCCTATACACAAATAATGAACATCTGAAATACAATTCTCTACCTACTCAGTCACCCAGCAAGCACTCACCGAGCACTCAATCGTGGTGCTAGCAACAGGGAGGTTCCCACTCTGCCCAGCTAATAAGATACAGCGTATGGTGAACAAGAGCAGGGGATGGAGGTGGGTTGGTGGGTGGGGAGAGGCTGAGTCCTGGAGGTCCCTGTGGAGAAGGCCTTGAGCAGAGACCTACCCAGCCAAGGAGGAAGCCAAGAGCTACTGGAGCCAAGAGAAAAGTGCATGCATAGGCCCCAAGCATGTGTGAGTGTGTGAGCATGTGTGTGTTGAACTGTGTGTGTAACCATGTGAGTGTGTGAGCATATGAGTGTGTGTGAGCATGTATGAATGTGACTGCATGTGCACATGTGTATGAGCGTGTCTGGATGTATGACCATGTTTGTCAGTGTGAGTGTATGAGCATGTGAGTGTGTCTATGCGTGTGAGTGTATGACTGTGTGTGAGTGTACAAGTGTGTGTCAGTGTGTGAGCATGTGTGTATGTGTGTGAGAGCATGTGGGAGCAGGTGTAAGTTGTGTGTGTGTGAGTGTGTGGGAGCATGCATGAGTGTGTGTGTGTTTGTGAGCAGGTGTGTGGAAGCATGTGTGAGCATTTGAGTCCTGCTGAACTAGCTGTTCAGATGCACAGAGTGCAGGCACCCTCCTCTCCACTCCTTGTTTCCTCCCATTGGCCTAGGGCCCCACATCTACCCCATGGCAAAGTCCCTTCCTGGAGGAAGACCAAGGGTAGCCTCACTGCGGCCACACAGCCCTGCACAGCCGGCACATGGCATGAGACTCTGGAGACCTGTTGACCTAGAGCCAGGGTGACACTGGGGCTTTCACGCCCAGCTTCTTACCCGGGCCGCCGGTTTGGACCAGAAGCCTGACTGCCCTTAGCAGTGTGCACGGGTGGGAGGAAGGAGAGGGCAAGAATGCACTATGGTTGGTGGGGAGGGTGTCAGAGAACAGGATCTCAGCTCATCCTCAAGGATGTCCGATGCGTGAGGCTTGGACGAGCCCCCTCCAGTCCCATCCTGGGGCTGCCCTGAGACAGTGAGGCTGGTGGGGAGACCCCTAGGCAGAGCCAGGGATGGTGCCCGGCAGCACCAGGCGCTGACTCATCTGGCACTAACGATCTTGGCCAAAAAACCAGCCTCTACCTTTTACTTTGAGTTCTTGACTCACAGAAAAGCTGTGACTCACAGAAAAGCTGTCAGAGAAGCTGCCTCTCAGGACAAGCAGCTATTCTAGGAGAGTCGGAAGTCAAGGTGGACACCAGAGCCTGATGTGCCCTCCCTGCTTATATCCAGAGAGGTTGAGAGGCCAAGTCCTCAACCTGTCCATGGAGGTGGCACTGGAGCACTGAAGTTCCATGGCCTCCCACACAGACGACCCTTCTCCAGTGTCATCCAGCACTGGGCTTTCCAGGCCCAGGAGGGCAGGTCTGCTTTCTCCCAGGCACAGGCCTCCAAGTGCATGTCTGGCCCACATGCCAGTCCCTGGTGGCCGATCTATTTACCATGTCTGTAACTGGAGCCTGCCAATGCTGCATCGGAATCAAGCAGACCATTTCTTCCAGAAGTATCCTGGTCACACTGGAAACAAAGCTACGTAAATCCACAGCCCAACAACCTCCCTGTGACATAGCATCCTCCACTTGGGTTTCCTGTGGCTTTTGTTTGTGGAACAAGTGTGGAAACATTGAAATCCAGTCTGTCTCCTGGAAACACAGGATTTCACGAACGTTTGGGAAAAGCTGAGACAGCTTGGGATGTGCCCACTCCTCTGTCCAGCTCCAGAGCAGGGCTGCAGGCTGTCCCTTGTGCTGGTGAACAGCCTGCTCACATCAATACTAGCAAAGTCACTCCTGTGGCACTGGATCGTCTGTCTGGTCAAGGGACCCTGTGGCCCTGCAGACCCTTAGAGCACTGTGCATGCTGAGGGGCCTGGGGCATCCCAGCAGCCATTACAGACACAATGAACTCAGCACCAGTGGGGACAGCTGTTCATCTAGCCGCCACATGGCAGCTTGATCTGCAGCAGGCGCTGGGGTGTAGGGGGATATGCGGCAGACACTGGGGTACAGGGGGATCTACAGCAGGTACTGGGGTGCAGGGGAATCTGCGGCAGACACTGGGGTGCAGGGGATCTGCAGCAGACACTGGGGTACAGGGGAATCTGTGGCAGACACTGGGGTACAGGAGAATCTGTGGCAGAACTGGGGTACAGGGGAATCTGTGGCAGGTACTGGGGTACAGGGGATCTGCAGCAGACCCTGGGATGCAGGGGGATCTGCAGCAGGTACTGGGGTGCAGGGGATCTGAGGCAGGTGCAGCCTACTATTATCTCATTCTGGTGGCAGCCTCAAACGGACAGCATGGCACCTGCGTACAGTGAGGCCATTAATGAGAGCTTTTCCATCCCCAGAAGCTGATGGTCTGAGCAATTGTCCACCTGGGGACGGGAGCGGCACTGCAGGCTGAGTGAGAACACCTGGTTATGGCCCCCCTGGCTCCCAGCAGGGTCTGGAGCAGCAACAGGATGGGCTTCCTGTTGTCCTATAACAGTCCAATGGCCTGTGTGGCCATCTGGGGCACCCCCTGCAGAGCAGCTTCCCAGGCCTTCGGCTCAGTTCCTTCTCAGGAGCTGGAGCAGGGACACTGACCAGGCCCTTAGGTCAGGAGCCCAGCATGGTCTGGGAGCCCACTGCAAGTCGGCATCTCCTTCAGCCCACTGGGGCCGGGCACTGCTACCACAGAGGTCTTGTCTGGGCACCAGTTTGTGCCAAGTGACCAGTGAAGCTCCTGGGAACAGCCACCACCAGGCCAGACACTGCCACCACAGCAACATGTGACCTGCTGGTGTCCTCTCTGCCTAGTATTTCTGCTCTACAACCAATGTGCCCAGTCAAGGTCTCCTCTCCCCAGAGATGAGGACATGGCGAGAGGGCAGCTCCCACTGCCCTTTGTCCTCAGAGCTGGGGAACACAGGAGGCAGAATTGACCCTGAACTGAGGCAAAGATGCTGCAGGACCTGAGCCTAGGGTCAATAGCAGGTGCTTGGCCAGTCCCTGGCATCTGGGCTTGTTCAGCTGTCTGAAACCACATCTTCTTCCACTCTACAATTGAGGCAAAATGTACAGTTATAATTCATGCAAAGAATAACCAGCAAGGTCCAGTGGAACACACTGGAAACAGTTCCAACCAAGGGGTCTGCCCTTTTTGCAGCAGGCACCCGTCATGAGGGGACCAGAGGTGGCGTGGGTGGTGCGGGCAGCATGGGTGGAAAAGGAACTGAAGGAGCCAACATGGCAGGATCCGCATATGGCACAGGCTGGACCCCCATCATCATTGAAGGGCCACTGGAAGTTTCCAGAAGGGGTCCTTGAGACAGGCCTATGTTAGGAGTGGGAGGCTTGGGTGGAGGAACCACATGTGAGAGAAACAGGCCAGAGCCCAGGGCCAGGCAGGCACTGAGGCCTTTGGGGAGGAAAAGCCCAACCTTGGGCTGAGGAGATGTGAGGGAGAGGACACCCCGTTGTCCAAGTCCACCGCTGCAGACACACACTGAGGGAAACGCCACCCACAGGCAGCAGACAGGGTGGGGATGACATTCAGAGACAACCGAGTCCACATGGAAACCAGGAGCCATGTACCACCAAGTTCTAGCCATATAAGAACATCTCTGCTTCTCACTTACTAGCATTTTCATTATACTTTTAGAAAAATATAGTTTTTGGAGAAAACTGTTGCATTTGGTCTTTTAGGTCAGGAACCCAAAAGAAGCAGAGTAAGTTTGTGTTAGCCCTTGTGAGAAAAGTGGAGACCAAAGAAAAGCCGCACGTGGGGAAAGCCACTGCCACTCTCCCACTGCCACGAGCTAGAGGTGCCACCCCAGAGCTGTGGGCCTCAGAGGACCATGTGGTGGTTCTCAGAATCTCGGAGCCACAGCACCAGCATCACCTGGAGACCTGAGGAACCCAGCACAGGGCCCCCTGCCCCCCAGGAGAGCAGGTGCACTAGGGCTCCAGGTCCTGGCACAGCTTGGCGGTCCTCACAGTGGCCACCCCCTGCAATCACCTGGGAAGAGTCTCAACACCATACTGGGGTTCTGTTCCCAGCGATACAGGAGGGTTTGTCCAGGACTGATGTAGACTCTGACACCGTGGCTTAGGGGTAGATGTGCATGTTCGGGATGCAGGCTCCACTGCCTCCAGGAAAGAGACAGATTTTGTGTTTGGGGAACTTTTAAAGAAAGGTGATGTGTGCATCTTAAGTAGTTTGTGAAAATATACTTAAAAATGGTTACAACTTTAAATGTTACGTTAAACAGCAGAACTTTCACAACTGACCACAACCTTAAGTTGACCTAATTTTCATAGACGGAGATGCATCACATGTAGATATCAGTATAGAAAGCTTAGCTGCTTATTGTGACCACCTGTGTATTTTGATCAGCTTGTTACAGTCCCTGAGGTAGTCAAATCACAGAGGTTCTACTGTATACATTTTACTATAATTAAAAAAAACAGGAAAAATGTAGATATTAAAAACAGCAGTAACTGGAATTTTTATGTCCTTGAATTATTTAATACCCAAAGATATCCAAGTTTGCTAGGTTGTCTCTGATCCAGTGTGTTCCTAACTTTGTACTTGTTTTCCTCTCAGGTTAGCATCTCTCTAGGTGACAGGGACTTTACTGCACCACCTCACAGGGAGGACCCAACCATGCCACCTCACTCCACAGGGAGGACCCGACCGTGCCACCTCACACCACAGGGAGGACCGGACCGTGCCCCCTCACTCCACAGGGAGGACCGGACCGTGCCCCCTCACACCACAGGGAGGACCGGACCGTGCCCCCTCACTCCACAGGGAGGACCGGACCGTGCCCCCTCACTCCACAGGGGAGGACCCGACCGTGCCTCTTCACACCACAGGGAGGACCCGACCGTGCCACCTCACTCCACAGGGGAGGACCCGACCGTGTCCCCTCACACCACAGGGAGGACCCGACCGTGCCCCCTCACACCACAGGGAGGACCCGACCGTGCCCCCTCACTCCACAGGGAGGACCCGACCGTGCCCCCTCACTCCACAGGGAGGACCCGACCGTGCCACTGAATCTCATAGGGAGGCTCACACTCTTCGTACCCTACTTTCCTTTTGTCATTCTGGGAGGAGTTACAGAAACTGAGTTTAATTTCTTTTTCTTATCCCACCCTCCTCTTACCTAGTAAAAACCATCTTAAATGAAGCTTAGAATTGATTGGCTCATTAGGCAATACCGATTGTGATTGAGAATATTGCTCAGGATTAATGACAGGCTGGGGGCTGAGAGTGCAGCTGGCACCAGGACTCCAGCTGGCTGTAAACTCAGCCAAGCATTCACCCCAAAGCGGCAGGCGTGGGCGTCAGCAGATGAGGACGCATCCTGTGCAGGGTGGGACGTCTCAGGGGAGCCCACCCCTCCTGGAGCCCCCTCCCCTGCCAGGCCATATGTGGCTGCAGCCAGTCCCACATTCCATCCACTAAGAGTCTGTTGTGCAATCCCTTTGGACTGGGGGACACCTAATTAAAACAAATTAATGATCTGAAGCAGAAACTGTGTTTAATGAAGCCTTGCTTGGGCTTGTACATGGTGCCAGGGCTGTTTGCCTACAAATATTTACCAGCCCTTCGTGCAGAAGAGTCACGGCTTCTGTTCCTGCCCTCCCCCTCCCCAATGCTGTGCCAGGCGGGTTCTCACACCTTCCCCACCTCAACACCAGCCCATGTGCTCACAGAGCTGTAGGAGCATCGTGCTCTCAACTTGGTCGGGTCCTAGGGACTGCTGGTCATGCTCTGTGCCAGGCCAGGCCTGACTCTGAAGTCTCCAGATTTACCTGATGGAATTTCAGGGTGGCACATTCAGTGGGTAGGACCAATAGCCTGAAAGCTGCCCCTGTTACAAACAAAAACTTGGCTTTTTTCAAAAGCAGAGATGAGGCCCACCTAGGAGCAGCACTCTCGGGCCTCATAACAAACAAGAATAAATTTGTTCCCTAGACACATCTCAAGACTGGAGGGGGGAGCAGGGAAAAGAATGTGCTGAGGAGGAGGGAGGCTGACAAGGTGGTGGCAGAAGACTGGCACATGGAGCCCACCCAGCCTGTGCCTTCACAGCCTGACTCTTGTGTCCCCCAGGTCTCCAAGGTGCAGCCAACAGCTCTCCCCTCCACCTCTGACAAGTGCCCAGGTCTGCTCGTGCCCACACGGGGTTCAGCCAGGCTCATTGTTGGCTGAATCGATGCTCGAGACTCAGAGGGCAGGCAACAAGCCCAGGCTTGTGAGACGTCAGCCCTCAGATGGAGTCCCCAGGACACATGGGAAAAGGATGCCACATAGGACCCCAGACTCCAGATGGCCATGGTGGACGGGCTCTCCACAGGAGTACAAGGCATGGCCTGGAGTCCAGGGAGTTTTCAGGGACATGAGAATGTTTTTTCTGAAATAGGAAGAGAGAAAACAAGCTTCCAGGTAGAAGAAAATGCTTGGATTTATAACTTCAGTGTGTTCATCTTCGTACCAATGCAGCTATCAAAATGTCACTGCAGTGTTTCCTAAAGGGCCCTCGGAGGGAGCGTTGGCCTTGGTGGGGCTCCTTTAGCTGGTGGCTACTGACCAGGCAGCCATATGAAGACCTGCAGCCTTAGTGTGGGGGCAGCTCCTCCTCCATCAGCTGAAGCCGAGGGACCAGGCCTCTCCTGTGAGGCCTTTGCTCATGGTGATTTCTGAGCCATGTCCCTACCCCACAGTCTGTAGGAGACAACCTGGTGAACAGCCCACATAGGACAGGCAGGTTGCCACCTGCCAGTTCAGGTTCCTGGAGGCCCTACAGCCCTTGCTGACCACCCCAACTCCTGGGCCCTGCCAAGAACAAGACTAACACAAGTCTGTGCCCGCTTCCCTCTGCCCTGCATTCCTGGTCATTGCCTGAGGCCCCAAATTCCTGCCGTGCTGGAGGCAGGATGCACCTAACTCAGGAATTCACTTTCTCACCTGGCCTGTCATGGCCTGGCCTGCGGGCCTGCAGGTCCCAGCACAAGCCCTATCTGCTCGCCAGGCAGAAGCATAGCAGGCTTCAGCTCAGGGCAAGGAGTCCCTACTATAAGCCATTAATTTTTAAACCCAGGAGGCCAGGTGACACCCTGTTCTGAACAGCAAATACAGAGAGGGAATTAACTCACCACATTCCAGGCTCTGGAGACAGGTTCTGTCCCAGGTGTGGGAGGCACAACCCTCCTCTTGCACCAGGTCTGGTCCTCTCATCTCCGGCACCCAAGACTGATTCTGCAGCTGCCAAACTGTCTGCGGAGCAGTCACCCCACAGGAATGTCATCTGCTATGAGCAACTCAAGGTTGCACAAAGCAATCCAACACTGCATAACTGACAGCCTCCAAAGTCAACAGGTTCAAAGGGAACAGCAGCTAGAAAGAGAGAGTTGCCTCTAGCAGCTCCTCAAAGCGAGAGTCATCTCTGAGTCCAGACAGGTGCTGCAGGGGGCATGGCTTGGAGGGTGACCCTGTCCACTGTGCCCCACTTGGGCCAGAGTACCTGCCACAGCTGGGAGGTGCCTGGACAAGGACATGGGGTCCTGTAGGGTTGGATGCTCTGTGTCCACCTGCTGTGTACCTGCAGCCAAGTGAACTCCTCTGCCTTCCCCACCCCACTAAGGACTTGGCTTAGGTCAATGTAGCTTTTAGACTCCTTACTTGAGTAGTCTTTGTAAACTTAGTTTGTTTTTAAATTCAGTCTTTTATTGTGTTTTTCAGGTAAACGGTGGGGAGGAGGCGGGGAACCATCTAGATCACATTTCTCCCAAATGGCCACCACTGTTTGCCAGGAAGCCAAGTCCACTGCCACCCCATGTGGAGCCCTACATGACTCTCTACATGACACAATGCTGTTGCCCCCCTAGAAATTCTGTGTTTTCAGAACTGAAAGAGACATTCACAGGAGGAAACTCCAGGAACACGAGGCTGTTGTGGCCATGGCACAGGCGGGCTGTGCCCAATTTCTGACTAGGGTGTGCTTTACAGCTCTAAGGAGCTAACTGGACACATCTGCTCTGCTCCTCGAGCTGCCAAGAGGCCTCTGGTCCCAGTCCTCACCCTGCCCCCTGATTGCCAAGCAAGAAGCCAGCTCATGCCTGCAAATACCTAATCCCTATGTGGTGAGTCGTGATCGTGAAAGTCAGGCACCAATGTGCTTCTCAACCTTCTCTCTAATCCTCAGCGAGCTTGTACTTGCCTGAGGAGACTGCACTGTCACGCTGCCCTGTCCTGGCACCTGCACTTCTTTTGCAACATTATTATGACCTGGCACAAGCTCAACATTTGTAGATGCAGGGCCATCACATGCTCTCTGTCGATATGCCAAGAAAAGGGAGTGGGAAGAGAGGCCTCTCCAAGAAGCCACCTGTGGCTGTTCTCACCCCACTGTCACTATATTGAACAGACTCGGCAGTCTTCAGTCAGTATGGATACAAAGTCATGTTTGGTAAATTCATGAAAGATGGCTTCACCTTGTCCTGTAAACAGGGTACCAGGATCACTTGGGCACAACCTTAATTTCAGCCCACTACTTGGGCTGATCCACATCATGCCCCTGGCATCACATGCCATTGGCTTCCACCTAATGGCTCATACAGTAGTTTGGGGGAAAACTCCAGAAAGGAGCTTCATTCTCTTTCCACTTACAGAAAGCACTTTCTCCAACAGTCAGCATAGAGGATGAGGGCCAGCTGACCCCAGCCCTGCTCTGCTAGGCCCTGACCTGAGGACATGTTGCCCTGGTTTGCCCAGGGCTTTTCCTCAGTCTGTCTCCTTTATCTAAAATCTAGACCCCTTTCATTTTCCCACAGCAAGCATATTTTTACAACATAAAGCTTGTTTTAAAAACTTAAGTGCAACTTTTAGTGAAGAATAAAGGAAAATACCGGAAAGAGGTGAGAAGTGTGTTTTGGTCTCAGATGACCATGGGAGAAGGGGCACAGAGTCAGAACCTAGAAGCATTTTCTGAAACAGCTTCCACCCCTTCAGAAGTGCCATTTCTGTTAGGGGGACACAGGGCACGCTTGTCTAGGAGAAAGAACAGGGCGCTCCTCACCACAGCTGCACAGTCATGGGTGGGAAGTCACCTAAAGGCAGCAGGTGACGGAGGGCAGGGCAGCTGCCCCACAACCCTCTCCATCTGGCCCTCCAGGGTGAAGTGCTGAAGATATCTGTCTGGAGCTGAATTTAAAATCCCAGCAGAGCTTGGAAGGACCTACATCCAGCATCGGCTGAGGGTTTCCGTGCCGCTTTGTTCCTGGGGATGCTGGCTGGTACGCTGTCGGGAGGGGCGGGAGACACCGGCTCAGGCAGTTTCCAGGGCAGGAACACAGCAATGCCTGGCGCAGCATGGGAGCATGGCCATCTGGTCATCAGGACGAGCTGCTGCCAACACTGGCAGCTCTTTTTCCATCTCATTTCAGGAGCTCTGGAGCCTGCAATTGAGACCCTGGGGAGAGTCTGGCTAAAGTTCTTTCTCACATCTATTCTGATCTTGGACAGAAGGAGAACGAATGGAACTGTGGGGAATGTGCACGCATACTGACATGTGTACACATATGTGCCATATGCACATGCAGGCTAGGACTGGTACACACATGGGCACATGTGAGTGCTGTGTGTACATAAGGCAACAACTAGCCACACGCATCACATGTGTGTGGTCCATGTGCACACAGGCAAAGACGAGTACACACATGCATATGAGTATACATGTGAGTGTCACACGTACATGCAGGCGAGGACTAGTACACACACATGTGTGCTGCACGTGTGCTAAGGCAAAGACTAAGAGACCAGCTAACCAGGGAGGAAGAAGACAGGGAGAAGGAATCTCAGATGGAAGAAGCAGAACAAGAAGAGATGGGGGGGAAGTAGACCCAAAGAGGCAACCTGCAGCCTCAGTCCGCTGCAGAGCCACCGAGCACCTGTCTCGGCTGGGCCTTCCTCACACACCTCCACTTACCACCCTCCGGCAGGTTCCCTTGTTGATTTCCTGCACCTTGCCTGTCGGGTGAAGGTGCCACCGTCCTAAGAGCTAGGAAGAATGGAGCTGGTGAAGGGAAATCTGCTTTTCCTAAAATGGGTAAAGCCTGGGACTCAGGCTGCCGAGGACCCTGCCAGTGACACAGCTTCCTGTTGTTGTCACCCTCTCCAAGCCATCTTGCTCTTGGCTCTGTACCAAAAAAACTGCTGATTTGGACTCTGAAGATGTCCTGCAGGGCTGTCCGTGCATATGCACATTGGATCTTGACACAGAACAGGGCCTGTGCAGTGCAGACAGACGTGCCTGTCCATGTCAGGCTTCTCCTCCAAGCACCAATTCATACGTGACCCCAGCAGGACTCAGAGTCATCTGTTGTTCCTTCACCAAGTCCCAGGGATGTGCTCAGGGCACCTGCTCTGCCCCCATAGCTGTCACTCCTGTCGTGCCCTTGGTGCAGCTGGTCCGTGCTCACAGTGATGCAGGGAGAGCAATGGCAGCCCTGAGTGAATGACTCTCCTGGGGGGAGACTGGTTGGGTTCAGTGTGTTTGTCTGTTTGTTCCTCCATGACAGCTGTACTAACTGTCTTTGCACCAGGGTGCATGACAACCCAACCCCCTCACCACACTACTGCTCAGGCCTGGAGCCCACACCCACAGCCAAAGCCTGCAGACATGGGCTCAGACCAGGAGAGGCTGCCTCGGGGGTGGGTGAGCCCCTGTAAGGATGGTCCTCCCACCTCCTTGGATCTCCTACTTCTGTCCAGGGGACCCAGAAAGCATAGGAGATTTTGTGCTGGTGCAGTGTGTCCCAGCTGTGTGGCCTGTCACCCGCACTATCTGTAGGTCAGGGTATCTTCATAGCCCCTGACTCTCTCTATTTGGTGCTTCTCTGCTTTAGATGTAATGTTATCACAGTCCTTGGTTGTCAGAAAACAAACATGCTTCGAAAGCAAGAAGGAAGCTACAACTGCAGACACAGGGTGGCTTTCAGTGCATCCTGCTCAAGAGCCAAATACTTGGTGGGACAGAGACCTTAAAAGGCAGGCCCTGCTCCTTCTTTTATGCTGGTTCTAGAAGCTTCCAGAGCCTGAGGGCCAACACTTCTGATGTCAGAAGGCGCAACAGGAACCAGCACAGTGCCCTGGTCTCAGGCTTCCCTGAGCAGGTGCCTTGGCATCCAGGCAGCTCTGCCACAGCCAGGGCTTCAGAATGGCCGGCCTTGGGGAGAAGAGTCAGACTCCCCAGAGCCAGTGGTGGATCAGTGGGGCCTAGAGCTGTGATGCCTGGTGGAAGGCACCATTGGGCAACTCTATAGCTGGAGGTCTCCAGGGGCTACAGGGACATGGACTCAGGACCTGCTGATACCTGGCTCTGTGCTGCCATGGGCTCTGTTCCTGAATCACAAAGCTGTAGGCCGAGATCTCTGTCAAGTGAGGGCTCTGACCAGGAGAGTGCCTGCAAAGGGCACCTCACTAATCATGGCTGCTGAGGGCCGGAGCACCAACACTCGACCCTGTGGGGAGAATGCGCCCATGCTCCACACTGCAGGGGGAATGTGCCCATGCTCGAACCCGCAGGGTCGGGGGGGAATGCTCCAATCTCTGGCAAGGCCGGGACCTTCCTGTGGCCTCACAGCTCTGTTCATCTGCAAATCCAGTCAAGCAGTCAGACTTTTTTCACCATCCAGGTGCACTCTGTGTGTCTGGAATGCGTCTCTGCTCACTCTGCAGTGGAGCCCATCCCTTGTGCCCTGACAGCCACAGGCTCTGCCCAGTGGTCCTTGTCCCCTGGATATTCTTCTCTCCTTTCTTAATGAGGCCAAAGATCCTGCCCCTAAAGTGCTGCTCTGCAGCCCCAGGCTGTTCCCACCAAGTGGATGGAAGTCAGACTCCTCACGGTGCCACTTACTGGCACCTCTGGTTTATAAACAGGTCCTTGGGGACTAAAAGATAAACACAAGCACCTGCTAACCTCAGCAAGCCCATCTCTCTGGGCATTTTCCTCCTCAGCAAAGTGTGTGACCCTCAAGCACTCTCAGAAGCGCTCACCACGCTCTCCCCTATCTCAGGACCTCCTGGAAAGCGTAGTCACACACTGCCCCTCAGGCTGAGAATTGTGAATCAGAAAAGCCCTGTCCCTCCTCCGCAGCCCCCAGGAGAGTTGTTTAGCCCACAATTAGACATTTTGTGAGATTCTTATCTGTTCATAGAGCAGAGAATTTGCTCCTAAATGATGACAACTAGAATAACTTTCTAGTCATTTTTCTACTTAGAACCACTTTCCTCTGGAACATCCTGAGCTCCAGGCATGGGAACATCTAAATGAGCAGAGGGGGAAGGGGCCAGCTGACCCACACCAGGCCACACACCCTCCACCGCATTACACTCAACCTGACGGGATAGGTGATCAGCTCGTGGTGTGGCTTGACTGCCACAGACAGCAGCATTCTCCCTGGCACACTTGGAAGCTGGGCATGGGGTGGTGTTCAGGCTGCTTCCAGGGCTGACCGTGCCTGCCCGCACAGCCAGGGCGCCTCAGGACACAGACCACCTGCTGTCATCTGAGCAGGAAGATGGACCAACCAGGGCCTTCTCAATCCCTTAATCTTTTTTCAGCATCATTCTTCTGTGGTGTGGCCTCCTCCATTGTTCTGCTGGTTCTAACTGTGGTTTACACATCACATGACTGACCAGAGAGCCTTAGCACAGAACATAATTATTAGAAGCCCTTTAAAGTAATGCAACCGATTTTTTAGCAAAGTGAGTTGAATTCTTCAATGAATGTTACTAGTCAGACTAGATACTGTTATGAAATCTTTACTAGAAGATTTAAACACTCTGATAGAAGATTTTAAAATCTAAAAATATTTAATATAATGGGGTTTTATTTGAAGTAAATGACAATTCAATTAAAATATTTGATCAATTAATAAAACATACAAGGAAAATTGTGGCAACTGAAAGTGTATATTTGGAATGAAACTTAAGATTCCACCAAAAGTAGAAGCTTCAGACCATCTAGACTTTTGCTGTTGTGGTTTTCTTATACACCTTTTTTGCTCCTGTTTTAAACACTGCCAATTAGATGGATTTACGATTCAACCTCGGCATGTTTTTGTTCAAAGGAGGATTTAGGGCAGCGACTTTCCTGCTGTGCACTGATCAGCTATTGATCAGGGCAGGGGGCGTTGAACTGAATCATCAATGCCAGATAATAGGCCTTCACCCTAAAGGGACCCAGTGAGCACATTTGTTATAGGAAAAGTAAAGCCAACCTTTTGTAGAGAACCAAAGGCCCTGGTCTCTCTTGAGGAAAAGAAATGTTAATTGAAAAATTCCTTAAATAGGTAAAGGCTCTGAAGTCTGCTTTACATAAAAGGTATGAAATCCCAATCAGGGCAGGAAAGAAAGGGCCGCGGTGTCTGAGCAGGTCGTC
The DNA here is from genome assembly GCA_963573935.1 of Arctocebus calabarensis. NCBI lineage: Eukaryota > Metazoa > Chordata > Mammalia > Primates > Lorisidae > Arctocebus > Arctocebus calabarensis. The sequence goes on along the minus strand of CAUYON010205340.1, from coordinate 14,929 downwards.
TCTAATGTGCTGATTAGCTCCCCATTCACGGTTGGCGGTGAGGGAAAGGGGTCCTTGACAGCTGGGCCTCGTGCTTGGGACGTCTGGATTAATTGGCTCCTTGACAGAGAAAATTAAAACAAAGAAACTTCCTATTGGATGCAGAGAAATAAAACCTGGCAATTTACATGTGTAATCACGGCATGGCCCCTTTCTGCTTTGTCAGTTAACGACCTTAGAAAAATCATCCTTTTGCCGCCATTGTAGTTTCCCACGTTGTCCCTTCAGATCCCATCTGGGAAGCGGCTCCTTCCTCCAGGTCTTGGGATCTGCTCTCCCAGATGTGGGTTAGCACTCACTTTCCACCAGGAAGTGCAAGCTGCAGGCAGACCTGAGAGCCCAGTGGGTATAAACCCAGAATGGGGGTGGCCGACGTCCTCCCTGCCCCGTCCAGCATCCAGTAGGGGGGAGACACTCCCACCAGCCCCCTTGTTCACACCTCTCCAACTATCATGGTGAGAGGCGACAAGAAGGAAACACATCAATGCCTTTGCCTTTGCCTCTGCCAAAGCTGACCACAGGGGTCTGGACATCGTCCTGGTGGTCAGAACAGTGGGAGACACGGTCAGGCCCCTGCACCTGTGTGGCATTACAGGTCAGGTCCTGAGACACCTGGGGTCACCTGAGGTCACAAACAGGACCACTCTTCCCAGACATGTACCACACGCCTGTACCGTTTATTTCACACATACGTGGAAAACACCAGAACAAACCAGGCCACAGGGTGGACAGAGATTTAGGGCCAGGCTCTCGGACACCAGCTGAGCTCAGACCAAGTAGGTGGACACCCTCCCTTCCCTAATCAGAGTAAATATTTTCTTAACATAGGACATCTGTGCTGTGAAAGTTACACAAGATGCACTATGGAGAGTTAATTTAAAATGATGCCTTCTTGCTAAGAAAGGGCAATTTCTTTGAAACCAGTGCGTTTTCTGTGCAGTCCTTGTTAGAAAGAGCCCATCTCAGGGTGTCAGGCAGGCCTGGGGATTGGGCCACCTGGGGCCATCATAGCCCCTGCACAATATTCTGTCCTTGTATGTTCTGCAAATGCAGCAGAATCCACTGCTCCAGGCTCCGGCAGGGGCCTGGCCATGGCCTTCCTGACGCATATGTGGTGGGTCAGCTCCATCTGTCCAGGAACAGCAGACAGATAGGTGTAACTGTCCTGCTCAATGGGACAACTGGACGCCGCCTAGAGGTATGGGCACCCTGGGCCTCCCTCCTCCAGGTCAGGGGAGGACTGAGTTGCTGTGGCCGCCGAGGTAGCTGCCTCTTGTTGAAGAGAAGGGACGTGTCCTGGGTGGCACCAGGCCTGTGAAGAGTCCTGAGGGCTGGGTGAGGGCAGCCACGCTGGAGCCTTTGGGCTGGGCTCAGTGACAGACACAGAAGCCCCTTGACTCACATCAGGGAGACAAGAATCCCCAAACCAGGAGAACCCGGCACAGTGACGCTCACGGCAGTGCTCCTAGCAGCCAGCCTCCGATGGGACTGTGGGGAGGCTGAGGCGCACAGGTAGGCTAGCAGGGTGGTCCAAGGGCCACTGTGGCCTGTGAATCTGCTCCCACTTCACCAGGACAAGTTCCTTAGAAGGTCAAGGGACACATTCCTCCAGAAGGAAAAGCAGGGCAGGCTCAGTTCTGCTAAAAGGGGCACAAGTTTAACCCTGTGCAAAACGCACTTCCTTCTGGGTGGAGATGTGGCTGGTCTGGAGTGTGGGTGTCCTGGCTGCCTCTGCCTGGCTCCAGGTGTCATGGCCACAGAGGAGCAGTGACAATGCAGACATGCAGCTCCAGGTGTCACAACAGACTCAGTTATAAAAATTGTATATTTGTAATAACAAAATACAGATAGAACATAAATGCCTCCCAAAAGGGTATTGGCTAAATAAATAGAGTCTGTGCAGATAGACCACCCTGCAGACTACAGATTACACTTGGAAGCGACTCCACACAACACTCACAGCCGTCTAGTGGGCTAGACCCCACTTCAGGGTGAAGCCGGCAGCACGTGTCAATCCTGAGGGCTGAAGCCCTGCCAGCTCCATCCCACACGACTTCTAACTTCTCTGCTTCTTTTTCTCTTGTTACTCAAGAGACATGGACCTCTTTGACAAGTGGGTAGAAGAAACTGCCATCAACCAATTTTAACAGTTTCCCAGAGTTCCTAAAGTCTGGGCTGCGCTGTCCTCCACAAAGTAGCCCCGGCCACCCTGTGCTGCCTATGGGACGAGGGACATGGATGTCACCAGAAGGACAGCTCAGACCTCATGTCTGTGGCTCTCTGCATCACTGACCCAACATTACGTGAAGCCCTCAGCCCGCACTCTGGCCCTCAGAGGAATTGTCCATCAGCAGGACACACAGCCCCAGGAGGGCCAGGAGGGCTGAGGGATCTGGACAGTAAACTGAGCATGTCCCTGTCCAGTGGGTCCACGTGCTGCGCCCCCCAAGGTTGAACAGACCACTGCTCCCTTACCCGGCTGGGAGACTGGTACAGATAGTGCCTGTTCCCCAAACCCTCCGTACTGTGCCACACCAGAGCAAAACTTGCCGGGCTATTAGGAAGCAGTTCATCATCCCAGTTCACCAGTTCAAATGCAAACGAATGGTAAGCACGTTTGGAATAACTCAACTGCACACATCAGTAAAAATGTGAATAAAAATGTACCAAATTTGGAAAAATTTTTACAGCATGTTTAGGGTTAGCAAGGGCATAGGAAACAGCAGCTGTGTGCTGCTGAAGAGTCGTGTCCACACTCACTCAGCACAACATGGCAGGTTCAGCTGTTTTAATTCTGCTCCCCTGAACTTATCTTAAGGAAATAATTACAAGTTTATGGAACAATTTTTATAACAGGATATTCCTCACAGATTTATTTAATAATAATACATAGATATAATGCTCAATAATGGGGGATTAAGTAAACTTTAGAACATCTATAGAACTGAATACTTTACAGACATTACACAATTCTACTTTGAAGAGTATTTAATGACGTAGGATAGCGCTCACAACATCGTAAGTTTAAAAGCTATTTACATTGCCCAGTGGTTGACAATGTTGCTCTCTACACTTGGGCATCGCTGGAAAGGAGAACTTCGTATTATGCGGGCTTTTTCTACAACTTAAAAAAAAAAAAAGCTAGTTACAAAACTGAATGATCCCATTTTGAAAAATATTTATGCACTGTAAACAGAGAGGACAACTTTGATGATATACATCGCGTATTAGAAGTGGCTCTGTTACTTTTTTTCTTCTTTTCGTTAGCCAGTCAGAGCCTCTCTCCTTTCCAACGCACCTCCAATGAATGTGCTTTACCTTCATGGACAGGAGAAAGGGAAAACTATTTTTTTCATATTTCTATCCAGCCCGTTATTCTATTTCTGGAAAACAAGAAAATTAATTTAGCTCTAGAACAAAATTCAAAATTATCTATAGAAGTAAAGAATTTTACCGTTTCAAATATACAAATAAATATTTAAAAGAAGAAAATGTTAAGTAACAGAATATATCAAGCCAATGAAATATTATACAGACTAGACAATGCTTAGAGGGAAGAGTGACTCAACAGGTAAAAGCAGAAAGCAAATAAAGTCCGAGGACACGCAGCCCATACCACCCCCAAAACAATAATGAGCATTATACAGGTAAAAGCCTGGAGGGACACAGGCCAGCCAAGCCACCTGCAGAGGTCAGACACACAGTTATATTTTTCTATTGGTCTCTGTTTCTAGATTTTCTAGAAAGAGCAGCTATTGCTTTTGAATTGAAACAAATTTTTTAAGTATAAGAGTCATATCTAGATTTCTTTCTCTCTCAGGGAAAGAAACATTTTCTTTAAAGCCAAAGACTTCCGATTCCTTGCACTTGCCCATTGCTCAGCGTAGGGGTGGGGGGTGCACCCTGCGCAGGACCCAAGAATCACCAAGTGTGGTCAGCACACCACAGCCACTCGCAGGACACCTGAAAAACTCCCACAATGTGGCCAGCAGACCCTTCTGAGCCTTGGAAAAGGTGCGATCACATGGTAAAAAATTTCTGCGTTGTGTTGACCATACGTACATCACATAAATGGGTGATAGTCCCTAAAGAACTTTTCCACTGATTTCTAAAAGTGCTTTTGGAAAATAGTGGACAGGGTTTTATTTTGTATTCTTATTTTTCATAGGCATATGAGTAAGAGCCCTCTGTTCATGCTCACCCAGCACCACACACAGAACACCGCTAGTCCGCAAGCCACTTGCACACGTGCACAACACACAAGGGCCTCCCCTGCACAGACACACAACCAGCTTCACCCTCCTCCTGTGTCAGTCCCTGAGGGCCCATGCTCCTTTGAGTGAATTAAGAACATCCTAAGAAAGTCACCAGAGTGGGATCCCATCCCCAGAGGCCATGGAGCATCAAGCCCGTCCATGGGCCCTGTTTTGAGGAGCAGCTCACAGTGTACCAGACTCTGAGCACCAGGACCCTTAGACACAAACTCCGGGCTGGGTGCTGTCTGAGCTTGCAGTGAAGATAGCATTTGTCTTGTAAGGAAAACAGCCAGCTTCACACAATGGGATGACAGATAACGTATCAAATCAGAGGAGGCTTTTAAAATTTCACATTTGGAATTGGCCAACATCAATTATTTAAATGCAAATTTAATTAACAAAATATTCAACATATGTTCTCTTTAAACTCTGCTAAATTGGATGAGACGTCTGGAAGCACCTCTGAGGGGCTGGGGCTGGTGGGGGTGGCCGGGCGCTTCTGGGTGCAAAGCAGGAAGGCAGCCACCGCTGCGCAAAGGCCCGGCTCCCACTCGGAGCAGGGTGATTAATGCCACCACCAAATGTGTGCCCGCTCCCTCCCTGACCCCCTCCGGCCTGCTGCCACCATCTGCTGCATCTAATTCCTCTGCTATATTTGTGTTTGCGGCTCCTCCGACAAAGGGCGGGGGCGGGACTGCCCAGGCAGGCTGTGAGCTGGCGGCCGTGGCCAGAAGGCGTCTGCTGCCCTGGTCCCACAGCATCTGCCCAGTTCCTCACTTCCCTGTGTTCAGTGAGGGATGGTTTCTCCCAAAGGTAGCCCTGCATTAGCTCTGTCAATTCCAACATTGTCCGCTGCTATTCCCACGGTGCCCCCCAGCCTCTGATAACCCAAGATGCTGTGCAATTGAGGGTGCCACAAACCCTCCTCCAGCACTTCCAGCCAGGTCGCAGTTGCCCAGCAGGAGATGGATCAGGGAGGCATGTGTGCTGGACAGGGGCACCCACCTGAGGCCACTGTGTCCAGGGCTCACTGCTCCGGGCAGGCAGGCCTGCAGGGCAGCTTTCCCCTGCTTCACTCTGCCTCTTGTACCTTAGAGAGGTGTGGAAGTGCTTCTTGTCTCCTTCTGGTTCTCAGGGCAGCTGCCAGGTGTATAACAGATGAATATGTCACACCTGCATTTCCACGTCTGATCTGTACCTAGTAGCCTGGCCGTCCATGCCTGCTGTTCAGCCAATTGGCAGCTCAGGGCCTTTGCTGGGCTCAGACCCACGCGTGCTCCAGGAAGCTCCTTCCACTTGGACACTGTGCTCAGCCTGGCTGTGTGGTCTACAGAGCTGGCTGAGAAAAGCCTGTAGACAGCAACTATTTCCCTCAGGTCCCCCAAATCTTTCTGAGAGCTCCAGAGGCCTCAGGAATCACACCTAATGACCGCCCATGAGCAAAAGACCTCCCAACAAATGGCCAGGCGCTAGGACAACCCCACAGCTGTCACCTCCCTGCTGCTCTCAGGTGGGGACCAGCCATAAAGTTCCTGCCCACTTCCCCATGGGACCTGGTGACATGAGAGAGGCCTGTTGCCACCCCAGATGTCTTCAGCTCCTGCATCTGTGCGGTGGCTTGTTTTCTGACTGGGCCAGCTCTGCGGCTGTGTGACCACTTTACACGGGATGTTAGAGGGCAGCCAGATGCTTAAAAACACAGCAGAACCTCTGAGAGGCAACCACCCCCAAGTCTGCAGCAAACTGGTCAACTTGCAGAACTGGGCAGCACAGGAAGAGGCCCCCTGCACTGACGGGTACCTCTGGCCCCATCTGTGAAAATTCCATCAACTTTTACGGAGGTGCTCAGTGTGGGGAGGGTTGTACTACAAATACAAGGATTTTCTTAAAAATAGTGTAATGTCATAAATGGTTTTGTTACTCACCTTCTCCTAAGAGATCACCAGGGCTCCGCTCCCTATTTACCTTAATCATCCACAAAAGTCCAAGCTTCCAGGTCATCCATCATCACTGGACACATCTCCTCATAGGACTCCGCACGTGCCTGCATGGTCCAATCTTCCATCCTTCCTGAATCACACCAACCTTCCTACTGTGTCCTAAGGGGTTTACAGATGTCATCAGCATAATCCTCTCTATCCTCAAACCCTTCTCGGAGTGTTCTCCCCTTGGTGTGCTCCCCAAGACCCCCATGAGTACACTGCTGCACCTAGATCCCTCTCAAGTGGATGACATTTTGTTCCACATTCAACATATCACCATACCTGGAGTTGGTGTGAACATCCTTGCTTCTCATTCTCATATAAAAATTAATCACCATCCCTATTCTCACAAAAATTGAACTCTTTAAAGAACACTCCATTAGACTCTTGTATCCAATACTTTTTCATTTTACAATCATCCGTCAATCTCCCATCGCTCACCCTCATGGTTTTTTGGATTCTCTCTCTACCACAATTGCTGTCATCAATCTGGATGACTCAACAATTTAAATATGCACCAACCGATTTTTTTGGCCACTCAAGTTTCTTTATTTCTTTTATTTACTTTTTTAAGACAGAGTCTCACTCTGTCACCCTGGATGAATAGAGTGCCGTATCATCATAGCTGACAGCAATCTCAAACTCTTGGGCTTAAGCATTCCTCTTGCCTCAGCCTCCCAAGTAACTGGAACTAGAGACTCCTGCCATGTTGCCCCGCTAGTTTTTCTATTTTTAGTAGAGAGGGGGTCTTGCTCTTGCTCAGGCTGTTCTTGAACTCCTGAGTTCAAGCAATCCCCATGCTTTGACTTCCCAGAATGCTAGAATTACAGGCGTGATCTACGCCCAGCCCTTATTCAAAATTCTTCCACAGCTTCCCACCCACTTAGAACAGATTTCAGACTATATATAAAGTGCTTCGTGTTCTAGTGGCCAGCTCCTGCCCTTCTCTGCTCTCACTCCACCCCGGCCTTCATGCCCTCCTGGTAGTGACTTAAACATGCCAAGTTTTCTCCTGCTCCCCACCATTACACCTACTGTTCTCTCCATTTGAACAGCCCTCAAATTTTGTTTGCCATGATGCTTTATATAATTTAATTCCCCACTGATAAGTCACTTCCACAGAGTAGTCATTCCTCATCACCCTATGTGAAACACCCTCCCCAAAAATATTTTAATGTTGTAAGTAACATTATATTGAACATGCAGATGCTCTCAATTTGTAAATATGTTGAGGGGGACATGTACGGTATGTTCCCTACCCAGATAGTATATAAACAATTAACTCATTTCCACTCATGCTGTGCCATAGGTGGTAATGGGAAGACCTGGCTTTGTAGAAAAATGGCGGAGAAATTCTGACTTGCCCTAAAAAGGCGCCAGCCACATGTGGATCTGGGACAGGGTCCATGGCGGCCCAAGTGTGAACCATGGGAACAGCCCAAGTTCTGAGAAGTCCAAGGGTGAATCTCTGAGAACTCACTCTTCTCTGACAAGTGACCTGAATGTTTCCCTGCCTGCTAGGGAGGGAGAGCAGGGGGAACACAACTTCCTGGGATCCAGAGGCAGCAGGGCCCTGCGGCCCCTGCTCAGAGTTAGTTCCCAGAGGGTTTCAGCAGATGGTCTTGAGGCAGAGGCTGGCCGATGCCTTCCTGGGCACTGAGGGCCTGTCCGCTGTGCATCAAAGGACAGTAAGGTGCTATCCACCCCCTCGGTGAACCGTGGGAACACAGATTTTATAAGTTTGATTGTCTGCTCGAAACCAGGCTTCTATGGTCATTACTCCTTTGTTAATTACTGTGCAGCCCATCCCAATTAGACTTTCACTGGCACATGACTGGAGAGATCAGGGCAGCGCTCGGTAACTGCCAGGCCGTGCCCTCTGGCCTGGGAGGGCAGGCCCTCGGGCCTCTGTCCACAAACACCTGGCAAATAGAAAAGCTGTGACAGGAAAGGCTTTGAGGGCAGATTTCAGCCACAGAAAAGCTCCCACTCCGGGTGGGATTGGGTCTGTATGCACATCTACCCAACTGGCACCTCGGAATTCTGGCAGAAACCCCAGGACAAGGAGGCCGGATGCCCTCCCTGGGACCCTGTGCTCTGCCCTTGCCCCACTGCCGGGAGCAGCCCGACGGTCCTGCGAGTGTCCTGGCAGTGGCTCCCCAACTGCCCCAACCTGCCTGGCTTTTCCCAGGAGTGCTATGCTCAGTCACTGCCCTCCCTGGGGCCAGAAGAGGGATAGGAGGGAATTGGAGGTCTCAGCCACAGCTCAGCCACCGATAATGTTTCCAAGTGCCTGTCCATGAACAGGCCAGACTCTCTGTCCTGGCCTCCTCCTCCACCAGCCCCACAGCACTTGGGCAGAAAGACCCCGCTCCAGAGATGAGCTTCCAAAGAGAAGTAAGGAAACTGCACTGCCGCTCCAGGGGATGCCCAGCTGTCACCCTGGCTCTCGGTCCTCAGGGACGCCCCACCAGCCCTTCTTGTCCCTGCCTGGCAACACTCTGTCCTCCACTCATCGACAGGGCCCCCAAGGTCTTCATAGAAAAACAATATGAGGGTCCTTTTTAAACTCTAGATTTTTGTACAGCTTTCAGGCAGATGACAAGGCAAAGACGAGGGTCACTCAAGCTTGAAGTCCAGGCTCACCACATGGCCCAGAGCTGGCAAACCCTGCACCCACTTAAAGGGGAGTGAGTGGAAAGGGGAGCAAGTAGAAGCATAAACAGCTGGGGAGCCTCCCGGTCAGGTCTATGTCACAACGCGGCCAGGGCCACAGGCCTGGGTGCGGCTCCTGTCAGCATGCCCACAGAGCACCTGCCACTAAGGAGGGCAAGGGCTCAACTCCCACAGAGGAGAAGCTGCACTCCACAAGCACTGTACAAATTTCCCACAAGGCACAAAAGTGAGCCGCACATGGTGCCCTTGGCTGGGGATGCCCCACAGCCCTGGGAGCTGAGACTGTGGCAATGGAGATCATTCTTCATAGCAACTCAGAATGCTGTGTGGACACTGGTGGTTAAACCCACAGCATAGGAGGTTCCGCTAGCGCACCCCAGACTGGCACTGGGCACACAGCCTGGGTGAGCGGGCACTGAGGCAGGTGTGGTATGAGTGGCCGTGGGGTCAGGCCTGCCGGTGTCCTTGCCCTGCAGGAGGACACCAAAGGCGCCAGCCCCATTTCAGCAGAGCCTCCACGGGAAGAGCAGTGCTTTGGAGAAGGCAGTGGAGGGAGAAGCCCACTGTGCGGGAGGCCTGTCTGCTCACAGGTGCCAATGCCATGCTCCGGGCCCAGCACAGCAATTCCACATGTCACCAGTAAGAACTGCCTGGGAGGAACCCAGGAGGGCTCCAGCCCCTTGGTGGAGGGCCTGCCTGGCCCCCAGCCCTGTAGGGAGCTGAACTGCAAAGGGTGTGAGAGGCCCCAGGGCTCGGGTGGCAGCCCAAAGGACCATCGCCTGTGGCCCTGACATGGGGCTCAACTCAGCTACACGTTTTTCTGTTTGTAAAATGACATGATGCATCCTCAGTGCATTTCAAGGGGTGTGACAAGAAAAGGTTTTATCAAACTCATATTTAAGTGGAGAAATGGAGGCACAATAGGGAGAACGTCCTTGACTCGGGAGGACCCCAGGCAGGGTTGACGGAGACCTTAGGTTCTCAGGGGACCCAGAGCCTAGGTGTCCACAGCAAGAGGGGCTGTGGGTTCTGAGCAGATGCCCCGAGGGTTGGAGCATGCTCAGCAGGGAGGTAGAGGTAAGACTAGGGTAGAAATTCAGACATACTGTCCTAGTCTGGTCTGTGTCTGTAACTGAGATGTGCAGGAGGTGAGATGTTGAACTGACTCATCCATGATCAACCTTTTGTGTCAAATAAAATAAAAATAAAGCCACACCCATGTGTGTTGTCCTTGATCTGACCCAAAGAAATGAAAGTTTCTGGAGTTGTTCCCTTGGCTCTGCGTGTCTTGTGGACGCGGCAGGGCTTTGAGGGGTACGTCTCTCACGGGGAAGTGGCTGGTACAGTGGACTAAGATCATACAAGATTATGGGGGCAGGACATGGGGAGCACAGTCTGTCTGGCCCACAGTGGCCCCGTGCACAGCTCAGCGTCTGATGAGGGACATCCCCTTTCCTGGGGCATGAACTTGGACACTATCACAGCAAGAAGTCCCCAGGGTCCTGGAGCCAAGGGTGCAGCTGCCCATCTGGCACCTTGGGGAGGGGGTGAAGTGAGCGTTCTGGAAGCCAGGGACAGCGTGGGTGCAGAATGCCTAGGAGCTACCAGAGAGGCTCCAAGATGCCCTCATGGTCCTGCTTGGAAGCCTTCTTGGGGAGCACGTGCAAGAGCACCTGTCACCCTCTGACCTGGCACTAAAGCGCATCAGCCAGAACTGGGAGTCTGTCACAGGTCTTGGCTCCTTTGGCAACTGGATGTGGTCCCTTTGTTGAGGAACTGAGGATGTGTCTCAGATGGGCCCATGTGAAATGTTGGTTAGCATGCACCACGTGAGGAGGCCCAACATGGGTAGTCACTACTGGGATGCCTGGGATGTAGCAGGCACTGGCATAGGAGGTGCAGCCCATGAGCATGCCCCTGGTGCCTCTCCCCTGCACAGAGCTGACCCCAGTCTGAGCATGGCAGCCAGCCAGTGTCCTTCAGGGCAGCTATGACACTCTGGAAGCCCGACTTCACAACTGCTTTCAGATCTGACCCCAGGGTCCTCAGAAAACAGACACCTCTTGCCGGATTGGATTTTGCAGGCCTCTGGAGGGCAGGTGCTTGGGGCAGCCAGCGGGCACTTTGCACACATTATCTTTTTTAATACTCATAACACCTTATCAGGGAGATGTTTCAATACCCACATTACAGATAAGGAAAATGAAGCCAAGTTTGCACAGCTACTATGGGCGGAGCCAAGACTGGCCCCACTCTCCTCTCCAAAGGCACTCTGTGCAGGCCACAATCTGGCCACTGGTGACCCACAGGAAAGAAGTGAACAATACACACATTTTAAAGGTGGCCCTTCTCTAGCCTCCATTCTATACATTGCAATTTTGGCATCTTACCAAATGCTAGCATTAATCAGCTGTTCCAACCAGGTCTAGAGCAGGCAGAGAATTTTCATTAAAATGACCACTTGGGGGCGGCTCCTGTGGCTCAGCGAGTAGGGCGCCAGCCCCATATACCGAAGGTGGCAGGTTCAAGCCCGGCCTCTGCCTAACTGCAAAACAAAAAAAAATAGCCAGGTGCTGTGGCGGGCGCCTGTAGTCCCAGCTACTCGGGAGGCTGAGGCAAGAGAATCGCTTAAGCCCAAGAGGTGGAGGTTGCTGTAAGCAGTGTGACGCCATGGCACTCTACCCAGGGCGATAAAGTGAGACTCTGTCTCTACAAAAAAAAAAAAAAAAAAAATGACCACTTGGCCCTAAACTGACCCATCTGAAGCCTGCACAAAAGGCAGGTCCATGCAACACAGCCCAGGATGCAGACCTCCCCTAGGACTGTCCAGCCTGGCCACCCTGCATCCTCGACACTCTGGCCCGAGAGCCACTTCCACCTGGTGCCCCCACCTAATGTTCCTCTGCCGACATCTCCACTTCATGGGAGGAGTTTTTCTCACCACAGCCCTCTTCCTCTGTGGCCTGGCAAGCTCCAGCTGTGGATGCTTGTGAGGCTGCCTGTCGGCTTATCTCAAGCACAGGGAGATAGGGTGTAGGCCCAGGAACTGGGTTTCTGCAGGTCTAGGGTACAGAAACCAGACACGTGAGCAGCTGTGGGCTAGCCCCAAGTGACTATGACAAAACCCAAGAGGTTTCCCGGGCCCCACGGCCTCCTGTGCTGTCGAGAGCTGGCTGTGACACATGGAAATGATCTGTAATCCCATCCCTTCTCACCACTAGTGACCTGCTTGGTTAGCCACTGGCTGGAAGAGGAAAAGTCTGAGGGAAAAAGACATTTTTTCTGCCCTAAGCCTGGCAGCCGTAGTCACTTTTATAAGCAAATCATCTGCTTCATAAACAATGTTTAAAGTACTTACTATGGGTTTGTTTTGTTTTGTTTTTTTGATACATGGTATTGTTAAAAATCTTTTAAATTACAGAAAAATCAAAAAGAAGAAAATAAATCTGTAAGTCACTTGTCTAAACCAGTCCAGAGCCTTAGAACAAATGGCACTTGGAGGCTTCAGGTAAAAGATACTGAAATTCCAAAGGGCTGTGTGGGTGAGAATGGCATCCTTGTCCCTGTGAGGCCCAACAGTCCCCAAAGAGCATGAGACACAATCATCCTGGACAGTAGCTACTAGCTGTGTATATATAAAAACTTCCTTCTCCACAGTCTCAGGGCCTCTAACCTGGAGTAAAAAGCGCCACCTTTTAGGATTGCTGTGAGGAGCAGAGATCACTCATAATGTGCTAAGCCTATGCCCTGCACACCTCTGACTCTCAGCCACCATCAGTGATGTTCATCCATCCAGTTTGACTTGAGAGAATTTCCATGGTCCCCAAAGTTCTGAATTTAATGTGATTTTGAAAATTAAATGAATTCCTGACACCTGAGGCTCATCTCCGTCACCACCCTGCCCAGGGCACAGGGTGAGCTGACAGAGCAGAGGTCCCTTCCCCACACCTTCAACACCAGGAAACGCTGAAAGTCACCCGCACCCTCGAGTAATGCAGGCAGAGGATGGCACGGCATGCAGATTTCCTGAGCTACTATCCAAGAAGTGGGGAGCTGCAATGGGAATCTCCAAACTACAGGGAGGCAAGGGTCCACTCAACCGTCCACGCTGCACAGACCAGCTGAAACAAGGGTCTTCACTTGGGGCTGGAATTTTATCAAATCCAATGGCACAGAGGTCAACTCACACACAGCAGCTGCTCTCTTTGGCAATTTAATATGCCTTTGATCAACAAAAAAGTAAAACGTATTAAAGTAAAAATAAGCACAGTTTCCATGGGGAAAATCATAAAAGGGCCTTTGACATTCTTAATATGTTCTGATAACTCTGGAGAGTCAAAAAGGAGCTACTGCAACACGAAAAGGGATTACTTGTGTGACAAGATCAAACAAATTGATAGGAAAATCACTTGATAAGAAAACTGTTCACTTCCTCGTAGATAAAGGTTAAAGAAAAGTTGTAGGCAGAGTGCAATGCCTCATGCCTGTAGTCCCAGCACTCTGGGAGGCCGAAGAGGGTGGATTGCTTGAGCTCAGGAGCTTGAGACCCGACTGAGTAAGAGTGAGACCCTGTCTCTCCTAAAAATAGAAAAACTAGCTGGGCATTGTGCCTGTGCAAGAGGCTGAGGCAAGAGGATCACCTGGCCCCATGAGTTTGAGGTTACTGTGAGCTATGACACCAGAGCACTCTACCCAGGGCACAGAGTGATACCCTGTCTCAAAAAAAAAAAGAAAGGAAGGAAGGAAGAAAAAGAAAAAAAGAAAAGAAAAATTGTAAATCTTTTTTTTTTTTTAGAGATAGTTTCATTTTCTCATCCTCAGTAGAGTGCTGTGGCATCACAACTCACAGCAACCTCCAGCTCTTGTACTTAAGCAATTCTCTTGCCTCAGCCTTCCGAGTAGCTGGGACTACAGGCGCCTGCCACAATGCCCGGCTATTTTTTTCTTTTTTTTGGTTACAATTTGGCCGGGGCTGGGTTCAAACCCCCCACCCTCAGTATATTGGGCCAGCGCCCTACTCACTGAGCCGCAGGAGCCACCTGAAAAATTGGAAATCTTAATAAGGCAATGACACACTTGCTTATGATCAGGTGGTGTGACTAAGCCAAGGCGCCCCTCCCCAGCACTTATGTTAAAATTGTCGTGGTGCAGAAGGATGACACACTGAAATTCACAAAGTGCTGCATATTTTTTGATAAATGCTTGAGGAACCTCATTTACTTTGATTAGTTTATTACACACTATATACCTGTCTCAAAGCATCCCACGTACCCCATAAATATATACAACTGTGTACCTATATTAATTAAAAATAAAAAATTCATAATTGTTTATGTTATAAAAATTTAATGATAGTCTTTGATAAAACAGGAATGTTTATAGACTAGTGGAGGAACTGAAATTGGTTAAACTGGCAGGGGAGACTTCGCAACTTGTATCAACAAACAAAATCATTTTTATGGCCTTTGATCTGGTAATTAAAGGATAATTTAATTATACCTTTATATACCCTCTCCCCCATGATATGAGGGAGAAGGTATGTGAAGGTGTTGGTCACAGTGTCATTTATAATAGTGAGAATTATCAAAATAAATTGAATGCCCAAGGAAGTATTAAGCAGCCTTTTTAAATTATGGTTTTGAAAACTATGTAGCAATGTAGAAATTATATACAACAAGATGTTAAGGTTTTAAAAAGAAAGATATGAAAATCATTCCTTTATTTTCTATTTTTTCTTTCATTTATTTTTCATATAATCAATTTGTACAAAGCTGAAGGTTGCTGTGTGTTGTGATGGCACAGCACTCTAACGAGGATGACAAAATGAAACTATCTCTTTGTAAAATAAGTGCACATATGAAAAAGAAATGCAAGAAAAAATAGAAAATAACAATGGTTAGGAATGCCAGGACTGAATTCAGTTTTGTTTTTTTTTTTTTTTCTGAGACAGAGCCTCAAGCTGTCACCCTGGATAGA